>UESW01002309.1:216654-245665 GCA_900491605.1 Calamus simplicifolius
CTATGCTGTGAGATAGTATTCTGCAGTGTTTAGGTTGAACTAATATGCGAAGTTCTTAATGGATGTCATAGCCTAATTTGGGTGGCATACAAAACTGCAGTGTATACTTGATGACAATCCACCTATATGAGTATGGAGGTGGTGGCCACTTCCTATGAGACTTGGATAGGATCTTTAGAGTACTCATGAATATACAGGTAGACGCATGGCCGAAACGTGTCAACCCGCTTGAACAACCGAAATCTGAGAGATGGAATGTGAGTTATAAGTCAATGATCCAATAAAAGAAGGATTGGTTCATAGAAACTTAGTTTCACCAACCTTTTATGGATTACACTTATTTTCTCTATGCCTGGTTCATAGTCACATAGACACCATGGCTTATGCATTACATTCTTAAAGTTCCTTCTAAAGTTTGTCATCTTTTAAATATTGAAATAGTGGGGAATTGTTGGAAATCTAGTATATTTCAAAATTCAAAAGCCTTTGACTTGATAAGTCCTTTTATCTGATACGTCGTTCTCAATCGGTAGGATAAGTCTTTTTATTTTTCCTTTTGACAAGTCTTTTGACTTATACATCTCTACGTATGTGATAAGTCTTTTATTTTTTGTTTGACCTATCGTTGGACGCTAATCGATCTTTGAACTGAATCGTCATTCTCGTTGGATTGATTCGTCGCTCTCAACCGGTGCTTGCTTTCTTATAAATATTCAAAGCAATGCCGGTGTTTAATTCATTTAAACTTTATGCTTTCTATTCCATCCTTATCCAAAGATTCATTCCTCATCCTTATCCAGTCCAGAGATTCATTCTTTTGCTTCCGTTCTTATCCAGAGAGAAGGAAATTATCTCGGTTGTTCATCCTCTTCTGACACTGGTGTGTGCACGCCTGTTAGAAGACTCTGCTGTTGTATCCTGGAGGGTAGTCATGCTCTGATCTTCTGCACCGAGATATTATCTCCGAGGCACGAATCTACTCTTAAGGACAGTGCCTTGCACGCCACAGCATCTTCTCAAATACATTCAAATTCAAATAGATAAGATCATCCTGGGTACTATCTTTCCTCAAACTTATCCAACAGTTCTGCCCCATGTCTAGTAAATGTTGGGTTGGTGTCCACTCTCCACTGCACGATGCAGTGTCTTAGCAGACTATTTTGATGATGCAGGAGTTATTACAGTAGAGATTATATTATGATACATATAATAGAAGGTTAGAAATTTTGGGGTTCTTGAAACGTGGAAACATCTCATCTGTTATTTAATTGGCACATATTTTGGATAAAACAGAAAAGGAATTTAATCATCAAATAGAAACTAGAGTACAAGGAGAATCAGAGAAACTGACATCACGTATATTCATATAGAAGAAAAGAGCAACGTACCGCATAGGCAACCGATATACAAAATATGCTTCCATGGCTTATAATAGATGAAATTGCGCGAAGAACAAAAATACATATACACATGCCCTTGTGTTACCCCAGGCAAGAATAGCTGAAAAGAAAAGCACAATATTAAAAATGAAAATTCAGGAAAGAAAAAAAAAAAAGGAATAAACAACAGGCATCATTAAGCTTCTCAAAATATCATATCATTTATGATGTAACGCTGGAAACAAAGCACGGGTTGAATCAAGTTATGAATATCATACCATTTAATGAATTGTGCTATGAATATCGTGTCATCTAAAATTTCAGCCTGTGGTTAACAGTAACTAGAGAGTGTCATCAAATGAAATTTACGGTAGAAGCTACGACAGAATGATGTCGCAATAAAGAAACAGCATTAGTGCAGCTTCATATTAGTCTATCTACGCAGTCAGCTGCTTTGCAAAAAAAGTTCTTCCACGCAAACATCTACAATCCGCACCAGTTCGTAGGATTTATGGTAGAGCAATTAGAGATGAGTCATACCATATGGGATTATGGATGTAGAAGTAGTAAGGAGAAGCAGCGGTTTACGCCCATGCTCGTCCGAAAGCTGACCCAGTGTGGGAAGCACTACCATTTTAAAAGCTCCAACCACCTACAACATTATCAGAAAATCTGAGTTCCTAGGGAATTGGGAAAGCCAAACGCCTACAACAAAACGAATGCATAAACTAGCGTTTGCAAACAAAAAGGGTAAAAAAGAATTCGATATGGGGTAAAAGAATCCTTAGAAAAGAGAGAAGGATCACCGTCTGCTGGATTCCGTTGAGATAGATGGCCTCGGGGCAGGATTTCTCGCCCGGGCAAAGGGCGCCGGCGATGACATCCACCAACACGGACACCGTCATCTCCTCAGCGATCCAGTGGAGGCAGAACGGGACCAAGAGATGAACCAGAGGTCTCAAAACCTTGACGTCTTCCACCACCATCGCCTCTTCTCTCCTCTCTTCTCTTCCACCCTTCGGAGTCCGGACTTCGAATTGGGAGCTTATCTCGTTTCCTTTCCTTCTTTCCATCTTCATTTATAGAGTCGGCGTCACCAGTGGGGCCCATGGTGCCATTTATGTCCTTGAGCATGAGCTGCCATGCCGTGCCCGTTCCCACGTGCGTTGCGCTCGTGCTGGCACGCGCCCCGCGTCGGCGTAAGATGATGGATGGCCAAGATTATCTGAACTACCTTGCCCTGCAACTGCATCCGTCCAGCTGGCAGCCGCTTTACCGTCCGTAAACCCTATTTGGAACCGCCAACGCTGAAACACGATGGCAAAAAGATATCATAAATTTTTATTTGCTTATATACTTATAAAGTATCTTTTTGTATGCATATTAAAGTGAATACACGAAAAAAGAAATATTTATAACAATGACACGTATAAATATAAAAATAAATAATTTATAAGAACATCTATATATGCGCGCATGTGTGTAAATAATTAATTTATAAAAGTATATAAATGATTTTAGATATTAATAAAGATATATACCTAAAAATAATTATAAAGATATTCATAGAAATAATTAATTTTTAAAAATATACAAGTAATATATCATATATCTATAAGGATATATGTATAAAATATTTTTTTTTAAAAAAAATAGATTGTACTAGTACCTGTGATAATTTATGTCAAGCTATAAGCTACTTTGCAAAAAATTATAGTATAAATTGTTTCAACAAAATCATAAGGAGAGTCTCAAGCCTATTTTAGCTAATGAAAAGGATAGTTGGATTGAGTAATCAACGAACTCTTTCAGATGGTACAAGTCATTGCAATACAATCATGAGGATGCTCTAGATCTTATTTTAGCTAATGCAAAAGCTAGTTGGATTAAGTAATTAACAAACTCTTCCAAATTGTTGCATTAATTAGTAGGATTAATTATCGGATTGATAAATCAATCGTTATTATATAAGGTAAGCAAATAGTGTTTGCATCTTATGGTCCAATAAGGAGAAGTCAGTCCTATCCGTTCAGCTTGCAGTCTAAGGGAGCATTGGATGAAGGGTAGTTTTCTGGATTGTGATCACATATATTATTATATTCATAAATAGTGGAGAAGTTGGGAGGGAGACATCGATAGATGTTTCAATTCAATTAAGCTTTATCAAACCGTCACATCATTGATCGAATGATTAATTATAAACAAGACATGCTGACACCGTTGCTACTGTGAACATGTCAAGTTGTGAATTTTTGAACCTCTTATTGATGCTGTAAAATATAAAGGCAGAATTTTTCAACATGACCGATCGATATCCAGTGAGACTTACCGCGCAAGTTGCTCCGTGACGGGCCTTCCATCTATTTACAGATTATATTCTCAGAAATTGATGGATTTAGATTGAATTTGACATCTACTTATTTATCCTAAAGCGAGACTTTTTATTTAAAAATTAACTCGAAATATTTTTTTATCTACTTTCTTCTATTCAAAAGAGGGATAAGTATTCTGCCTACATACTCAATATATGGTATTGAGACAGAAACTACATATCATGCTATATTCTATTGTGCCAAGACACGTCAGATTTGGCAGATCTCAGATGTCTATCCCTGGGTGTATAATTCTAATTCCCACCAAAGCTCTTTTTTGAGACTATTAAAGCAAGGTAGGGGAAAGAGTATCCATCAGCGGGGTCCATTATAGGCTTACACAGCTTATTAGATCTGGTTATCCCGAAATCAGATTCTATTCTCGGACGTGAGGCTTTCCCCTGGTAGGGTTGTTAGGACGGCTGTCTTTCTTTATACTGAGTATATTTTTCACCACGGGTTTCTTGATTCTACAAACCCTGGCCACTGGGTCTTCCCTGTAGTTGCGGCAGTGAATCGGCGTACGGATTATATTTCCTGGGAGCCTCCTTCTAGGGTTTGTCAAAATAAACTTTGATGGGAGTGTTCGTGGCAGATGTGCTGGATCGGCTTTTGTTATTCGTGATGCGGATGGTATGATGTTGGTGGCAGAGGGGTTTGGTTTACTTGATGTCACGGTGTTTCTGGCCGAACTGTATACGGCATGGGCGGGTATCTCCTATGCTGCTCGGATCCTAGGTGCCCGCAGTCTTATCATTGAAGACGATTCCATCATTGTCATTCGCTGGATCCGACAAGAGCCCAGCTCCCCACATGCCGACTATTCCCTTATTGTGCGACATCCGCTTTATGGTTTTGGAAGCTCCTAACATCCAGATTCATCATGTCTACCGTGAAGCTAATGCAGTAGCTGACTGAATTACTGTCAGGGTGATCTCTTATTTTGGTATATGAAGTTGGAAACAGGGCGACCCTTACCTTCCGATCCTTTCCCAGTTATTGTACTCTGATATATATATCGGGTATGATCCATCCTAAAGTGGTAATCATCTATTTATACAAAAAAAAAAAAAAAAAACCTTTAAGTTAATCAATTAACCTTAATCGACGAGAAAGCTTCCAATTCACTTATCGGTTTAATTATTTTGTTAATGAATATATAGGATCTATACAGCGTTGAAACCTTGAATCCTAATAATTAATTAATTAATAGTAGATGAATGAGCTATAATTTTTTTTTAAATTATTCTTTTCTGCATTCATCCTAATCATTGGCGTGAAACTATTTATGTATGGATATTACGTCATTGGGCCTCAGCTTGTCGTTTGCAAACCTTTTGTTTGCCAGCCATCTCATGATATTCTCATCCCAGCTGGGTCACGATTAATTTTGTCGAGTCTCTCGAATTAATGATGTTGGTGGAGCAGGATATTCTATTCGAGACTGTTAGCAATAATTCAATCTGGCTGAGTCATTGGAATTTAATGGAAAAATCAACGCCTGTTATGTAGTTGAGCTGATGGCAACATGGTGGGAATTAAAAATGGTGGCTAAACCGGGAGACTACGTGGGTAGAAGAAGCATATATATTCTCCAACCAAGTGCATCACTCATTTTCTTTCTGAGGCCAATGCTTTGGTAGATTGGTTTGCAAATGTACGTGGGAGCTTTTATTTCTGATCATCAGACTTCTATTTTTAATTTCCCCCCGTTTTTAGGCTTTCTAAGAGTTGAGGCGAGGGAAACTTTATCTGTGAGTTTGTAATTCTTCTATATGTTACCGTTTTTCCATATATATATATATATATATATATATATATATATATATATATATAGCAATGTTAATATTTCATCTGCATGTAACGTGTAGCATTTATTAGAGAAGAACAAATAATTAGAGAGGGAGTGATAACGGATGAAATTAAATTACAAAAGTTGCTATGAGCCTTCCTCCATATTTCGGAGTGGAGATTGTTCTATCAGAAACTTGTTGGAGTTTAGTCCCTGATGAACAACAGTAGATTCTGCTTTCTTTTTTCAAAAGAAGCTGCTTTTGAATTAATTCCCAAGAAAGAAACGGCTGCTTCTTTAATGCACGGAACCTGTGACCCTCTTCGTATCGAACACCCATGGAATAACTCACCGTGAAAAGAAGTGATAAACAAATCAGCCGAGAGCAGGATACGGGAGAAGACAGGAAAAAAATAAGATAAAGGAGCTTCCGCCCTGCGATGAGAAAGGATTTCTGGGAGAAAAGAATTTGTTTTCTCTTCCTTCAAACCCTAGAAACTAGAGTTTAAATATATCAACGAAGTGGGTTAGGCTCAGACTCAACAAAAAACTCCCATGGACTAACCCAATAAGATTAAACTAATCCCCAAGCCCGTGTACACCCGTAACTTGATTTAATCTCAACCCGATAAAACCCAACCCAATATAAGTTAGCCCCCCTGGGCCTTGATAGCGGCACACCAGGCCCAACAATCTCTATCTTGGTGCTTTCAAGGCCTCAGCACGTCCGCTGTATCCATCAGCTGCAATCCCTTCTGTGAAAGAACCTTGGTCAATGCATTGCTAGATTCTTCTTGGTATGTACCTTCACCAGCTCTACTCCACCTTCTTCCATCTGCTTTTTGTAGTCGAAGCCTTCCCTCTAAAAGTATCCTCTGGCCACTAGTCCTACCTTGTACATGATACCTCCTTGCTTTGAAGGTCCTTTCTTGCGCTGATAAACCCATTTGCAATCAATGGGTTTCTTTCCTTGTGGCAGCTGGACCACCTGCCATGTGCCAGTCCTGTAGAGAGACTGCATCTCCTCTACCATAGCCTGCATCTCCTGCCATAGCCTGGACCCACCTATCTCTGTCCTGGCTATCCTGGCTCTCTACAGCCTCCTCATAGGTGTAAGGGTCTCCATTCGATGTCATCAAGGCATATGACACCGAACTGGTGGTCGCACGTTTCTCCTGGGCCTGTGCAGTGTGATCCCAGTATCAGTCCCCTGCCCAGCTGCATCCTCCTAAGTTCTCTACTCAGTTGCATCCTACTGAACTTCTGGCTTCTGACCCCTCTACTAGTCCTCTCCACCTGAATCTCAAATCCTCCTGGTCCACTAGCAAATGGCACGACTGTGTAGGAGGTTATCTGACTAGTGTTACCGTGTTCCACCTCCTGTAGTCCCTGCTGTGCATTTGTACCATCTTTGCTTTGGAGAATCGAGCTCTCATCGAAGGTCACATCTCTACTGATGAAAACCTTCTTCTCCAAGGGGTTCCACAGCCGATACCCCTTGATTCCATGTGGGTAGCCTAGGAACACCATCTTTTTAGACCTGGCATCCAACTTACTCCGCTCTCCAGCACCATGCACATATGCCGTGCATCTAAACACCCTCAGATGGTTCATGTTTGCCTTCCATCCAGACCATATTTCCTCTGGAATGCCTCCATCCAACTTGGTGTACGATGACCGATTGACCAAGTAGCTGGCTACACCTACTGCGTCAACCCAGAACATCTTTGGAAGCCCTGCCTGTAGCCTTAAGCACCTTGCTTTTTCAATAGTATTCTGTTCATTCTCTCAGCCATCCCTTCATGTTGAGAAGTTCCATCACCGAGAAGTGACTTTTGATGCCCTACTCCTCACAAAATCTCTGGAACTCCCTGCTGGTGTATTCCCTGCCACTATCTGACCTCAGACACTTCACACTCCTACCTTGCTCCTTCTCCACCTCAGCCTTCTAGATTCTGAACTTGGTGAAGACCTCTAATTTCTCCTTCATGAAGTAGATCCACTGTTTTCCTGAGAAATCATCTATCAAGGTAAAGAAGTATCTGGCCCTATTCCTTGCAGAAACCGGGGCTGGTCCCCGGACATCCATGTATACTAACTCTAGGGTTCTGCACTCCTAGCTGTATTGACAAGAACTACACACTCCTCTACTTCCCCATCTGACATGGCTCACAAATCTCCATGACTCCACCACTCAGGTCCGGAAGTAGTCCTCTCTTGCTCAGTTCTTTCATCCCCATGTCTCTCATGTGGCCTAGGCGGTAATGCCACATCCTGTACACATCCCGAGGATCCTATTCCACAGCTGCTGCCTCAGATTTTTCTGTCACCACAGAGCCCTCCAATCTGTATAGGTTGTTCTCCAGCCTTCTCCCTCTCATCACCACCATAGCTCCAATGGAGATGTTCAGAACTCCACCCCTCGCATGACTGCTGAAGCTGTATCTAGTCTGCTTCAGGTACCCCAGTGACACCATATTCTTCTTGAGTTCTGGGACATGCTTCATGCTGTAAGAGTGTGGACCATACCATCAAACATCCTTACCCTCACTGTGCCAATCCCTGCCACCTTGCAAGGGTGATCATCTCCAAGAGTCACACACCCCTCATCAACCTCTGTGTAAGTACTGAACCACGATCGGTTGGGAGTGTAATGATGAGAACAGGCTAAATCCAAGGTCCACATCTCTGTACTGTGACTGTGACCATCTGATACCACCAAGAGATCATCCTCCACCTCCTGTCCTGCAACTATACTCACAGACTCAGATCCTTCCTTTTTCTCCTTTTTCAACTTAGGACAATCCCTTTTAAAATGTCCTATCTCATCACACTTGCAGCACTTAGCCTTCTTGGACTGTAACCGTCCCCTAGGCCTGCTCCTGTCCCTGCCACTGCCTCTGCCTGACATTTTCCAACTGATAGACCCTCCTAGGGAACAGCTTCCTTGGTCATCCTCTCCCTCTGTTCATTCGTCCGAAGTACCGAGACAATATCTTCATAAAATAATGTCTTCTTCCCATAGAGCAGTGTCGTGACCAATGAGTCATGTGATGTGGGCAGCGAACACAATAGCAAAAGTGCCTTATCTTCCTCCTCCATCTTGACCCCAACATTTAGCAATTCATTGCTCACATGGTCGAACACCTGGATGTGGCCTAGCACATCTCTACCTTCTGACATCCGAAGGCTGTAGAGGCGCTTCTTCAACATCAACTTGTTGCACATATTCCTCCCCATATATAGGGCTTGCAACTTTGACCAGAGTCCCTTCGGGGTCTTCTCCTCCAGCACTGAATAAAGGACTGAATCCGTCAGACATCCCTTGATCATTGAACATGCCTTCTTCTCCAACAACATCCACTGCTTATCTGTCATCCCATCTGGTCTTTCCTCCAAAGCCAGATCTAAACCATGTTGCACAAAAAGATTCTCTACCCGGACTTTCCACATGAGAAACTTTTCTTCCCATCAAACTTTTCAAAATCTATTTTTATGCTACTACCCATGGCAAAATCTCAACCAAAATAAAAATAGCATAAAAATAAATTTTAGAAAATTAAGAAGTACCTTATGGACCTTGTTGAAATTGTTTCAGCCCTTTGAAGATCTCCAAACAACTTATTCTTGTTCCTGAACCAGGCAGGCTTTAAGATTTCCAAACAACTTGAAATAACTTCTTATTTCTGAACCAGGCTCTTGTTGGGGTTTAGTCCCTGCCCGTTGAACAAGAACCAAGGATTTCTAATCTTGATACCAACGATCAGATTGTTACTGTCCTTGAATCCTTTGAACCAGAGTTCAAACCACCACAACCCTTCTTACTTCCTAGAATTATTTTATTAAATTCTTTTGTTGATTTTCTTGGCTGGAGCTCTCTCCAAGCAGCTTTCTTTTTCCAAAAGAAAACGTCCGCCTGCTTCTGAATTAATTCCCAAGAAAGAAACGACTGCTTCTTTAATGCACGGAACCTGTGGCCCTCTTCACGTACTGAACACCCGTGGAATAACTCACCGGTTGACCAGTTGACCGCTCCTTGAGAAACCACCCGTGAGAGATTTCTTCCCAGCCTCCCAATCGGTGACAAATCAGCCGATCCTCACCTCCACGGCTTCGTTCCACCAGCAACCACAAACAAGGAAGTGCTCCACGTTCTTGCCCACAAAGGGCTATCTAGATCCGGACATGAAGAGAAGATAAAGGAAAGAGATAGAGAGAAGAAGGAAAAGATAGGGCTGCCGTCCTGCGATGAGAAAGGATTTCTGGGAGAAAAGAATTTATTCTCTCTTCCTTCAAACCCTAGAAACTAGAGTTTAAATACATCCACGAAGTGAGCTAGGCCCAGACTCAACAAAAAACTCCCATGAACTAACCCAATGAGATTAAACTAATCCCCAAGCCCGTGTACACCCATGACTTGATTTAATCTCAACCCTTGGACTAAAACCCAGCCCAATACAAGTTAACCCCTTGGGCCTTGATAGCACCACACCATGCCCAACAAAACTGATGTGGCTGATAAAGCCATATGGGTAATCATGGCAAAATTAATCAAGTGGCGCGAACACATAGGCCGAGGCGGCCCCGACTTCTTCAAGTCGGCCCCACGTCTGCCCTGGCTCCTCCGTGTCGGTCCCGATGGCCCTCGTGTTGGGAATTATGTTTACAAGATATGAATCAAATTCATATAAACATTGCGGAAGATATAATATAAAATTCTCAGATGCCCAGGATCCTTAGGAACAGATTCATTAAATCTCAAATAAATTTAATTTTATTCATACCTGAGTCCTTTATCGATGTAGATGAGGATGAAGCCGGTTAATCCTTTGCCACTAGCCGTCCACGTGTCTGGCCTCTAACGATGATCCACGCGGAGAAGAGGGGATGAAGATGACACTTCGGGAGAGAGAGGGGTGCTAGCGCCTCTTGAATCCTCTTATAGAAATATAGAAGATATCTCTGAAGAAAGATCTAAACTTTTCTTCTTATGCTCTGCCTTCTTAGTAGGAAGGAACCATATTTATAAGGTGAAAATGAAATATTCCAAGGGAGAAGAAAGACCTCTTTTCAGGTAACGTTAATCCAAAGAACAGAAGAAACTCTCATTTTCATGGTAACATCATGGCAACATTAATCCAAGGAAACGGAAGAAACTCCCATTCTCATGGTAACGTTAATCCAAGTATCACAATCTCAGCCTTTGAAATTAGGAGTTGGTTATCTCATAACTACATGCCCCAATTTGTATTTGTTCATCATCGAACCGTAGAGATTCATCATGCCTCATCCAATGGGCATGATTCTACCTTCACATGGCTAAGATTAGCCATCCATACCCGAATAATCAGAGCCATCCATCACATAGATCAAGTCATATTTGGGTATCCAATTATTTGTTCATCATATGTACAAATAATTTCTCTTTAACATTCCTTCTACTATAATGGATCATATCCATTATTATTTTATCTTCTTTAAATTGGATCTCACCCAATTATTTAATTGATCATCTTATCTGAATTAAATCTAATTTAATTCTATTTTAATTCATCCAAAATTTTCCTTAATGCGTGTGACCCATTAGGCCCTTTAACATGTTAGCAATAATCATGTCCTAATCATAGACCCTAGGAATGATTGGACAATTCTTTGTCCAAGTCAACAACATGATTATAGATCATGAGAGACCTCTAGCAAAGCATCATGACCACCCAACTGCTAAAGGTTTTGTTGACGTGACCATCAACACCTGTCCATGAACGGTTACCGTATGATCAAATCCTTTCGTCACATATCCCAGATCAGTCAGTGGTATGGAATGTGTCAACCCTGTAATTTATTTTTGTTTACTTGATCTCAGAAAAAATTGACTCATATGAATTAGAACTTCGAAACCATTTCAAATTCCAACTCAACCTTGCAAGGATTTAACAATCAATTTAATCCATCAAGTGGCCGTGGGACATAACCCTTTCTATCAAGGAGACGAATCCTGTCTTGATCAAACACCATCTTCATGTGCTTCATGTCATACCCAACCGACACCATATTTGCCACCCATGGCTAGAGCGACGTTTGATGCCGTCAAAGCATGACATTCCACACATGAGATGCAATGAAGATCTCAAGTCAAAGGATCACTCACACTACCATCATTAGATATCAACCATTGAAACTATATAGAATATCCATATGGGATCTCTATATGGGTCATCCAATGCATCGTTACAATAACGAGCATCCACACACCTATCCAAGTATCTTCATACTTCGGCTTGTGAAATCAGCTGCTCACCCCAAGGGTGAGGATATGCAATGTGTGCTAGTCTCACGGTGTTCGATGGTGTCCAGTCCCATCTACACATCGACTAGGGAAGTTTAAAGAATCGAACCATAACGTGCAATTTGGATCTCACAATTTGTAATCTCTATTACAAATTTTATATGCACGGTTCACATTCTTTTGGACTTTATCTTACAGATATATATATCAAATTTATTATAAAAGATATCTGGATAGATAAAGAAACCATTTTATTTGATTTGTATTCATAGAATGTATATAGCATCCAATCGATTGGATATAGGGCATACACTAATAATCTTCCACTTGCACTAGAGCCAGTCACCCATATATCCAATACTAAGTGACTCAGCATGACCATCATGCTTCTGCTGCGGCAGGACTTTAGTGAGCGGATTAGCTACATTATCCTTAGTGGGGACTCATTCTATTTTTACATCATTTCTACCAATAATCTCTCTAATTACATGATATCTCCTGAGTACATGTTTGGACCTCTGATGAGACCTTGGCTCCTTAGCTTGTGCAATAGCTCCATTATTGTCACAATACAAGTGTACTGGATCAACAATGCTTTGAACCACACCAAGTTCAGTGATGAACTTTTTGATCCAAACTGCTTCATTGGCTACATATAATGCTGCAATGTATTCGGACTCGGTTGTAGAGTCGACAGTCGTTTCCTACTTGGAACTCTTCTAGCTGACTGCACCGCCATTGAGTGTAAAGACATAGCCTGATTGAGATTTATAATCATCTTTATCAGACTGAAAACTAGAATCCGTATAACCCTTAACTATGAGTTCGGGTCCTCCATAAACCAAGAACATATCCTTAGTTCTTCGTAAGTACTTAACGATATTCTTGACGGCCATTCAATGTTTCTCACCAGGGTTTGCCTGGTATCTACTAGTGATACCCAATGCATAAGAAACATCAGTCTCGTACATAGCATCGCATACATGATGGATCCGATTGCTGAGGCATATAGAATCCTATTCATGCGCTCTCTCTCCATTTGGGTCTTAGGACTCATGTCCTTGGAGAGATGTATTCCATGCGATACCGGCAGGAATCCCTTCTTGGATCCTCCATGCTAAACCATTTTAGCACTTTATCTATGTATGTTGATTGGGACAATCCACGCAACCTCCTAAATCTATCCCTATAGATCTTAATAACCAGTATATAGGCTGCTTCTTCCAAATTTTTCATGGAGAATTTGCTGGACAACCATTCTTTCTTGGAGCAAGGATACATTGTTTCCTATCAATAATATGTCATCTACATATAATATCAGGAAAATAATAACACTCCCACTAACCTTTTTGTACACACATGGATCATCCTCATTTTTGATAAAATCAAACTTTTGATTGTTTTGTCAAAACGGATATTCTAACTTCTAGAGGCTTGCTTAAGTCCATAAATGGACCTTTGCAGCTTGCATACCTTTTGAGAATCAATGGACTCAAAACCCTCAGGTTATGTCATATACACATCCTTCACTAAATCACCATTTAGGAAGGCGGTCTTGATATCCATTTGCCATATCTCATAATCATAATAGGCTGCAATCGCAAGCAAAATCCTTATGGACTTAAGCATGGCTACAAGAGAAAAGGTTTCATCAAAGTCAACACTTGCCTTTGCTTGTAACCTTTTGTAACTAGCCTCGCCTTATAGGTAATCACATTACCATCCATGCATGTCTTCTTCTTGAAGACCCATTTGCATCCAATGGGTTTTATCCCTTCAGGTGGATCAACCAAAGTCCATACTTGGTTGTCGTACATGAGTCCATTTCTGACTTCATGGCTTCAAGCCATCTCTTGGAGTCAATATTACAAATTGCTTCAGTAGGCTCATCATCTTCTATAAGAAATCCATATCTCTCAGGAATATGATGTGTTCTACTAGACCTACGTAGCTGATGTGTACTTGGAGCTACCTGTTGCTCCATCATTTCTGATAGAGGCTCACGTAAATGTTGCCTGAATGTGAGTTGAGTCTCCTGCTCAACTTCCACTGCATTTGACATTTGCTCCATGTCATCTAATTGGTCTGTGTCAATTGTGGTTCTTGAGTTTCACTAATCTCAATATTTCTTCCACTGCCATTTCTTAGAAAAATCTCATTCTCTAGGAATATGGCATACCTTCAGACAAAAACCTTTTGCTCGAGTGGATGATAGAAGTAGTATCCTTTTGTTTCTTTAGGATACCCTACAAAATTACACTTGTCGGATCTAGCTCCTAGCTTGTCCGACTCATTACGCTTTACATAGGCGTAGCAACCCCAAATCCTTAGATGACTAAGGGTTGGTTTCTTTCCACACCATATCTCATAGGGAGTGGATCTGACCAACTTAGACGAAACTCGGTTTAGAGTGTATTCGGCTGTGTGTAGGGCATAACCCAAAACATTTTTGAAAGATTTGCAAGGCTCATCATGGATCACACCATATCTAATAATGTACGATTTCTCCTTTCTGATACACCCTTTCTGATACACCATTATGCTGTGACATACCAGGAGTCTACTGAGAGAGAATCTCATTCTCCTTCAAATATTCTAAGAACTCATGGCTTAAGTATTTCCCACCTCGATTTGATCGAAGTACCTTAATACTTTTGCCACTTTGTTTTTCTACCTCGGATCTGAATTCTTTGAACTTTTCAAAGGCTTCAGATTTGTGCTTCATCAGATATACATAACCATACATGCTATGGTCATCTATAAATGTGATGAAGTAAGAAAAACCTTCTATTGCCTAAATATTGATAGGACCACATACATCCGAATGTACTAGTCCTAAACATTCAGTTGCTCGTTCACCCTTTTTAGTAAAGGATGACTTAGTCATTTTGCCACGTAAGCATGACTCACATTCCTCAAACGATTTCCAATCGAATGAGCCCAAGTAGCCATCCTTATGTAACTTGGTTAAGCATGTTTCATTTACATGGCCTAAACGACAATGCCATAGGAATGAGTTCTTAGAATTATTTGATTTTAATTTCTTAGTTTCTATATTGAGAATAGGGCATTGTAAATTCAAGACATAAATCCCGTTGAACATTTCAGCTGAACCAAAGAACATTTCATTTTTAAAAATTAAAATTCCTTTATTTCCAATTTCAAATGTATATCTATCATTTATAAGACATGAAATGGAAATAATATTCTTTGTTATGTTTGGAACATAGTAACAATTATTAAGCTCCATTACAAGCCCAGTGGGCAAAGACAAAGAACAAGATCCTATAGCTAAAGCAGCAATCTTTGCTCCATTTTCCATGCGCAGGATCACTTCATCTTTTTCCAGCTTTCTACTGCTTCTTATCATCTGCATATTAATAAAATATGAGATCCACAACCGGTATCCAATACCCAAGTGGAATAAGAAGTAATAGAAGAAAACATCTCAATCATAAATATACCTGATGTAGAAACATCTGTATGTTTCTTTTCTTTCAGGCTAGCCAGATAAGCCTTGCAGTTTCGCTTCCGGTGCCTTTCCTTGCCACAGAAGTAATACTTCCCCTTGGCTACTTTGTTTTTCTTAATGCCTTTATTTGGTTTAGTCACCTTGGCCTTTTGGACCTTATTCTTCTTTGGCCGCTTCTTATGAGCGCCAGAAGACTCCACGACCATAACTTGCCCCTTTTCTTTCTTAATGTTGGGCTCGGCATTCGTCAGCATATTCGCGAGCTCAGGTAGAGATGTCTCTAGCTTGTTCATGTTGAAATTAAGAACAAACTGCGAATAGCTGGAAGGTAATGACTGTAGAACCAAGTCAATACTTAGTTCATGATCCATCACAAAACCCAATCATGCTAACTTCTTAATTAGATTGATCATTTTTAGTACGTGGGCACCCACTGATGAATCCTCAGTTATTTTGCACTGAAACAGCTCTTTAGAGTTTTAAACCTCTCATATCGAGACTGTGCACCAAACAACTCTTGCAAGTGCATCAAAATCTCCTGAGCATTCATATGCTCATGTTGTTTCTGAAGATTAGGTGACATCGAGGCCAACATCAAACATGTGGCCATGTCTTTAGCATCTTTATACCGGTTGTATGCCACATGAACCTCAGTCGGAGCATCCACTGGTGGGACCTCCTGTGCAACCTCATCTAAGACAAAAAGAATTTTCTCAGATCGAAGAACGATCCTTACATTCCTTAGCCAATCAGGGAAGTTGAGTCCAGTCAATTTGTTGGATTCTAAAATATTTCTAAGGTTAATGTTTACACTTATGGTTTCTCTGATAACCTACATAAAATTAGAACGAGTCAATTACTATGAATACTAATCACCAACTTAATATGGTAATTCTAGATTTTTAATTAAGTTAGTTTCTCTCACTATTTTATCAAGGTTAATAGCCCTCTCTATTAATCTCGAGAAATTGGCATTCAATTTTCTTAGTGGGCTAGGATCCTCATTTGAATTACCTTGACCTTGGCTTTGGCATAACAAATCTCGGTAAGCCAAATTTGGTAGATTATCATCAATCACATCTAAAGTGACTCCTAAATCATTTAGGCGATATTGTCTTGTCAATCACATCCATATGTGATCACCCTAAAGTTTGCCTCTAGATTAGACTGACCCTGACTTTGGCCAATTATGCCAGCTAATCTAGTTAGTCAACCCATTGTTCCACAATCAACTCCTTATAAGTACACTCGACATCGGCTTTGGCACGACAAATCTCATGACCTAATGATTTTGTATCATGTGAACAATGGAAGGCTTATGACTTAATATTCGTGGAGGGATTTAGCGCATATAGGTCCCATCTACATCTACAACATTTGTACTATGCTAGGTTACATATCCTATATGTAGATTTTAGATTAATCTTAATTAACCTTAATTTCATAAGATCCAATCTTATGATTGAGACTCCTAATCAAATTAGCATCATGATCACTATCTAATTTAGGAACCCTAATCATGTGACCAAATCAATTGCTACCATCCTGATCAACCTTAATTGATTTAATCAATTAAGATCTTTTCTTAACAATGGCCAGATCACTGATCAATGGGGTCCTATTTAGCATATCCTTCGATCCCATTGAATGAGTTTTCCCAGGCAGCGAATGGAGCAATTAAAAGCCATAATCAAAACCTTTCTAGACACCAATGTAGTTAAGCCCAATTGATTAGATCAATTATGGGATCATAGGATCAAACAATGACATGGTTAAGTCTAAGTTTCCTAAATCTTTATCATCTATTACATTTTATGATAACTTTAGATAGTGATCTAGCTAGGGTGTTATGATAAGAGTTCTTAATTCAAATTTTAAATTTTCTTATCATTTAATTACATGTTATGACATGTCGGTTTCACATCCCATGTAAATCCTAATGTCTCTAACAAACCCTAATCATATTCTTGTCATGATAAGATTTTAGATTCAAAATATAAGATTTTAAATTCCATATGATTACATTTAATCACAACCTTATCTTGATCCAAATATTCAAACTAAGTTTTCAATGTTCATTATCATAAGAATATCAGATCTTAATCATATCAATAATCATGTTAAAATTAAATCCTAAACATGATTTCTAGGATTTCAGATATAGTATCTATCATGCATAAATAATAATTACTATTTTAACATGACACATATATGATTAAATCTAAATTAATTATTGTCTATTATCATATAATAAATCTTTAATCTGATATCATATGTCAAAGTACTTTATTTTAACATGATAATAAACATGCATAAATCTAAATAATATTATTTATCATCAAATAATAAATATTTTATTATATTTTAGATTTATTATCAACATATGAAAACTCTTCATGATTTTAAGCATAATATAAACTCATATTATCGATCATATTGACTCAAGTA
This sequence comes from Calamus simplicifolius, assembly GCA_900491605.1. Lineage (NCBI taxonomy): Eukaryota > Viridiplantae > Streptophyta > Magnoliopsida > Arecales > Arecaceae > Calamus > Calamus simplicifolius. The sequence goes on from UESW01002309.1 coordinate 234,404, forward strand.
TCCTATCAGATTATTGAATCTGTAGCCTAACCTGGCTCTGATACCACTATTGGGAATTATGTATACAAGATATGAATCAAATTCATATAAACATTGCGGAAGATATAATATAAAATTTCTAGATGCCCAGATCCTTAGGAAGAGATTCATTAAATCTTAAATAAAATCTAATTTTATTGATACCTGAGTCCTTTATCAATGTAGATGAGGATGAAGCCGGTTAATCCTTTGCCACTAGCTGTCCACGTGTCCGGCCTCTAACGGTGATCCATGCGGAGAAGAGGGGATGAAGATGATACTTTGAGAGAGAGAGGGGATGCTAGCGCCTCTTGAATCCCCTTATAGAAATATAGAAGATATCTCTGAAGAAAGATCTAAGCTTTTCTTCTTATGCTCTGCCTTTCTAGTAGGAAGGAACCATATTTATAGGGTGAAAAGGAAATGTTCCAAGGGAGAAGAAGAGACCTCTTTTCATGGTAACATTAATCTAAAGAACAGAAGAAACTCCCATTTTCATGGTAACATCATGGTAATATTAATCCAAGGAAACAGAAGAAACTCCCATTCTCATGGTAACGTTAATCCAAGTGTCACAATCTCAGCCTTTGAAATTAGGAGTTGGTTATCTCATAACTATATGCCCCAATTTGTACGTGTTCATCATCGAACCGTAGAGATTTATCATGCCTCATCCTATGAGCATGATTCCATCTTCACATGGCTGAGATTGGCCATCCATACCCAAATAATTAGAGCCATCCATCACATGGATCAAGTCATATATGGGTATCCAATTATTTATTCATCATATGTATAATAATTTCTCCTTAACATTCCTTCTACTATAATGGATCATATCCATTATTATTTTATCTTCTTTAAATTGGGTCTCACCCAATTATTTAATTGATCATCTTATCTGAATTAAATCTAATTTAATTCTCATTTTAATTCATCAAAAATTCTCCTTAATGCGTGTGACCCATTAGGCCCTTTAACATGTTGGCAATAATCATGTCCTAATCATAGACCCTAGGAATGATTGGACAACTCTTTGTCCAAGTCAACAACATGATTATAGATCATGAGAGGCCTCTAGCAAAGCATCATGACCACCCAACTGCTAAAGGTTTTGTTGACGTGACCATCAACACCTGTCCTTGAACGATTACCGATGATCAAATCCTTTCATCACATATCCCAGATCAATTAGTGGTATGGAATGTGTCAACCCTGTAATTGATCTTTGTTTACTTGATCTCAGAAAAAATTGACTCATATGAATTAGAACTTCAAAACTATTTCGAATTCCAACTCAACCTTGCAAGGATTTAACAATCAATTTAATCCATCAAGTGGCCATGGGATATAACCCTTTCTATCAAGGGAGACGAATCCTATCTTGATCAAACACCATCTTCATGTGCTTCATGTCATACCCAACCGACACCATATTTGCCACCCGTGGCTAGAGCGACGTTTGGATGCCGTCAAAGCATGACATTCCACACATGAGATACAATGAAGATCTCAAGTCAAAGGATTACTCATACCACCGTCATTAGATATCAACCATTGACACTATATAGAATATCCATATGAGATCTCTTAAAGGGTCATCCAATGCATCGTTACAATAACGAGCATCCACACACCTATTCAAGTATCTTCATATTTTAGCTTGTGAAATCAGCTGCTCATCCTAAGGGTGAGGATATGCAATGTGTGCTAGTCTCACGGTGTTCGATGGTGTTCAGTCTCATCTACACATCGACTAGGGAAGTTTAAAGAATCGAACCATAACGTGCAATTTGGATATCATAATTTGTAATCTCTTTTACAAATTCCATATGCACGGTTCACATTCTTTTGGACTTTATTTCACAGACATATATATCAAATACATTATAAAAGATATCTGGATAGATAAAGAAATCATTTTATTTGATTTGTATTCATAGAATGTATATAGCATCTAATCCGATTGGATCTAGGGCATACACTAACACCTCGTCGGCTCCGATGGCCCTCGTCGGCCCCGGCCTCTCCAGATAAGCCGAGGTGGCCCCGACTTCTCTAAGTCGGCCCCGCATCTGCCCCGACTCCTCCGTGTTGACCCCGGCCTCTCCAGATAAACCGAGGTGGCCCCGACTTCTCCAAATCAGTCCCATGTCTGCCCTAGCTCCTCCGTGTCAGCCCCGACGGTCCTCGTCGGCCTCGGCCTCTCCAGATAAGCCGAGGCGGCCCTGACTTCTCCAAGTCGATCCCGGCTGCCAAGACCATCAACTTTTTGACTCGCACATACTAACACAGTCAGGCCCACCTATCGCTGAAAACACCGTCGATGGGACCAGGCCCACCTACTAACTGGCCCCGCTGACCGACGGGACCTGGCCCACTAACCGCCAGCTCCCCCTCTCCGATGGAACAAGGCCTACTGACTAGCCTGAATTCACGTAACCCCCATGTGGCTAATCCCCGTGTGCATGTCAAATGCCTATAAAAGGGTAAGTTAACTGGAAACCCAGGTATGTGAACGCAAGTGCTCACTTACACTACCACCCTAGGAACAACTCTAACTTCTAGAGTTCTTTCTGCCTCTAAGGAGCTCTCTAGAGCTCCCCTTTGGCTGTGACCTCGGTTGCTAACTTGGGCGTCGGAGAGTTCCTACCGGAGTTCCCTTCGGTCTTGGGACTTTTTGTAGGTCATCCAGCTTGGCGAGGATCCCATCAGCAAGCAGACTCATCTTTCCTGCGCTCAAGTTCGGTGATCAGGCGTCATCAGATTGGCGCGCTAGGAAGGGGCGGAGGAGAAGGAAGACAAACATACAATATCCACTTGCAAAAGCTCCCCCTCTGTCCACTAAGCAATGATGGTGATGCGGGTTCAAGACGCTTCAGCCAGCTACCCTGGGGGGCATCCCCCACCGGCTAGGCAACAGGAAGTCAACCTTCCTACTACCGATCCTTCCGTCATTCGCCCACCACCAGATGCAGCTGCCCTAGCTGATCAGCTGGTGGCGCTTACTCAACAAGTCCAAGCCCTCACTGTCATTCACCCACCACCAGATGCAGCTGCCCCAGTTGATCAGCTGGCAGCGCTTACTCAACAAGTCCAAGTCCTCACTGCCATGGTCCATGGGCTCCAGGAGCAACAGTCTGTGGCCACCCAGTATCAGACTATTCCTCTACCCGCTAGCCAGCAGTCTGCGAGGGGAAGATCCCCTCAGCGAGAGGCCGGCCATTGTCAAGCCTCTCCCAGGAGACCTCGTCGGGAGCCCCTTAAGAGGCCGCATTCTCTCGACCGTAACCCGAACAAGTTCTCTCCAAAACCTCGGCGCCAAGAGGAACCAAAGCGGAGGTCTCACCTTTCGCGTTCTTCCCTGTCCTATTCTTCATCATCCTCCAAGCCATCCAGGAGGGTGCCAGCATTCAGCCACCATGCGGAGGAGCGCCTGGATGAGTACCATCGATGATTGGATGAGCTCACCAAAAAAATTAACAACCAGCTAGAGGAGGAATACGACACCTGTCCTCCCTACACCCGCCGAATATTGGAGGAACCAGTACCCTCCAGATTCCACCTTCCTTAGCTGGATCTATACGACAGTACGATAGATCCCCTCGACCACCTCGAAAGCTACAAAGCCCTCATGCAAATCCAAGGGGCTACACGGACACCCTCTTGTGCAAGGCTTTCCCCGCCACCCTGCAAAAAGCCGCTCGCGCCTCGCACTCCCGTCTATCCCCTCACAGCATCGATTCCTTCTGGGAGCTGAAAGGGTGTTTTTGGTGCATTTCGATGCCTGCCTAAGGATCCTGAGGGTTGTAAACAGCCTCTTCTCCGTACGCCAAAAAGGAGAGTCACTTCGGGACTTTGTTGCCCGATTCAAGACCGCCGCTTTCGAGGTCTACCACCTAGACGACGCGATGGCGACGTTGGCACTGAAGTGGGGGCTCCTTCCTTCCCTTTTCACTTTCTCCTTGGACAAGAAGACCCCCGGCTCCTACTCCGACCTCCTCCTCCGGGCGTAGAAATACATCCGCATGGATGAGGTCGACCTCACCCGCCGAGAGTCAGCGAGAGGATCCAACCGAAAGCCTGCCCATCCCGAGCCAAGTGGACCTTCTCGCCCCCGGAGGCCCGAGCCGCCTCGCCGGCCAGATAACAGGCACCGGAGCCTCGCCCCTCTGGAGAGCGAGCTCACGCCTCTCCTCGCCCCTTGCTCTTATATCCTTATGGAGATTGAGGGCGAGCCTTACCTCAGTGACCTCTCCTATGAAGAAGGGCCTCCCCCACGACAAAAGTCGTTATTGCCGTTTCCACCGGGACTATGGCCACGATACCGATAATTGCTACAGCCTGAAGCGCGCCATCGAGGAGCTCATCCAGTGGGGCTGCCTTGGAAAGTATGTCCAGAAGGCGCCCCCACCAGTGCTGGCTCTCATGGGGCCTCCACCTGCTCAGGCTGCTATCGACAACGCCCTGACGGAGCGGACGGTGGGAATGGTATCTTGGGGGAAGCCTCTTCGCCCAAGCGGCTGAGGGGAGAAGAAGCGCCGGCTAATGTAATTCCCGAGGGAGGGTCAGCAGTTGTAGAAAATGTAAACAATGAAGGCGTCATCGTCTCGATGACGATCGCAAAGCACCCTGTAAAGATGATCTTAGTTGATAGTGGCAGCTCAACTGACATCCTTACTTACGACGCATTTGTTAGGATGGGCTTGTCTGTTGATTCTCTCCAGCCCATGGCGGCTCCTCCAGTCGGATTCACAGGGGATTCGGTGAGGGTCGAAGGTGAAATCTCCTTGCCCATGATGGCCAGAATGCTGCCCTGCCAAAGCACAGTTATCATGAAATTCCTTGTCGTGTGAGTCCCCTTGGCGTACAATGCCATCCTTGGGCGACCGGGCCTCAATCTCCTGGATGCAGTCATCTCCACCAGGCGACTGATTGTGCAGTTCCCCACCGGTAGCAGGGTCGGTGAGATGTGGGGTGAGGTCAGCCCGGTCCTGCCTTTCTACCATGCGACTTCGAGTCCTCAGAAGGCCGAGCCGGCTTCGGAGGCGCCTGACCCCAGGGAGTCCAGCAAAGGAGGAGAGCCGACTGAGCGGCTCTTGACTTTTCCACTAGGAGACGACCTGGCAAGGACTGTGTGCATTGGCGGACTCCTCCCTCCAGAGGACTGCGACCATCTTCTGACTTTCTTGTGGGCCAACTCAGACATATTCACCTGGTCGCATCCGACATGCCCGGCATCACTTCTTCGCCGGCCTCACTTCCTCGCCGGCTGCCTGCCTCTTTTGGCGCATCGCGGCCTCTAGCTTCTTGGAGGGAATTTTCATTGCTGCACAGAAAACATGTGTCTCACCCACAACCGAGTTTTCATTGGGGTTGACATCAGGCTCTCTCCAGTCGGCCCTCACCCCCTCCACATGGGCAAATAAGAATCAGGATTTTCATCCCCTAACTTTGGATAGGAGACCTAGGGGAAGGGCCCTACCCGGCCTGGCGGTGAATACCCACTAGACCCCCTCACCTTGGCGGCGGAGCTTATAAAAGGCTCGGAACAGGGACAGTCTGCCTCGGAGCCCTGGAAAAAATAAAGGACGACGAAGGCGCAGATGAATCGAATTGAGTTCGGAGTCAGCTGCATCGGCACCAACCTATACCTATTTAACAAATTTAAGAAAAAGGGGTGGAATGGGAGGCGCAATCTGCACCGGAAGAACTCCTCATATAGAGCAACCCGACCGGGAAGGTTGGAGTTTATTCTGTCCTCGGGCCCTGGCACGGACAGGCGGATGAAGCTCGAAACCCTATACCTAGTCCTAAGGGCCTCTACTTCTTCGGGGGTCATGGTGGAAGCCACTCCCCCGGCCCTGTCGGGTCAAGACCGGCTACCAGAGGAGGCACCGGATAGCTGGAGGAGGTAGGAATTGCTCTCACCGGGGAGGCTCGAGCAGGCGATTGGTCATCTATCGACGGCCGGCCGCGAATGGTGATTTTGCCCACCAGCCGGGGCACTCGACTAGCTAAGGAGGTGTGGTCCTCATCAGAGGAGCGAGGGGATTCTACGACTGGCCTCTTACCCTCCCTAATAGCCCGGCGATCCGTGAGTCAAGGAAAGAAGGACGAAAAGGGGAAACTAACCTGAAGCTTAAGAAGAAGATGAAGTTTGAGGGTCTCAGGTCGCAAGAGAACTCAGGGCTCAGGGGAAGAAGATGCAGAGGAAGCAGTAGCAGTGTAAAGGTCCTCCCCGAGCTCACGGAGCGGCTTTATACCCTGCTTCGGATCGCGTCGCCCAAGATCTCGCCACGTGGCCTGCAACCATTGCGGCAGGTGCCCAGCCACCGGCGATTTCACCTATGCCCGAGGCGCATCGCCTTGGTTCGACCTGAGGAGTGGGATCCCCGGCCAATGATGGTGCGTGAAGAGCGGAGAGACAATGATGGCGTCCGCCTTTTTCCCATCCTTCGAGAGGTGTCCCCTCGGGACGCTCGGTGCCGACGTCAACTCCCACTCTCCGCTTGATTGCAGAAGATTTTCGAAGCGACACTGCCTCGAAAGAGCGTGCCAGCTCACCCGCCATTAAAGGTACCCATAACTGGCAATCATTTTTTGAATTGCCGCGCTCCTTTCGCCCAAAGGACGGCAGGCATGTGGCCCTTCGCGCTCAGGAGCGGGAGGCATCTGATGTGGCTGATGAAGCCACGTGGGTAATCACGGCAAAATTAACCAAGTGGCGCAGACACATAAGCCGAGGCAGCCCCGACTTCTTTAAGTCGGCCCTACGTCTGCCCTGGCTCCTCCGTGTCGGCCCCGACGGCCCTCGTCGGCCCCGGCCTCTCCAGATAAGCCGAAGCGGCCCCGACTTCTCCAAGTCGGCCCCGCGTCTACTCTGGCTCCTCCGTGTCGGCCCTGATGGCCCTCATCGGCCTCGGCCTTTTCATATAAGCCGAGGCGGCCTCGACTTCTTTAAGTCGGCCCCGCGTCTGCCTCGACTCCTCCGTGTCGACCCCGACGGCCCTCGTCGGCCCCGACCTCTCCAGATAAGCCGAGGCGGCCCTGACTTCTCCAAATCGATCCCGACCGCCAAGACCATCAAATTTCTGACTCGCACAGACTGACATAGCCAGGCCCACTTACCGTCTGGCCACACCGTCGATGGGACCAGGCCTACCTACCAACTGGCCCTGCCGATCGATAGGACCTGGCCCACCAACTGCTAGCTCCCTCTCCGATAGGACAAGGCCTACCGACTAGCCTGAATTCACGTAACCCCCATGTGGCTAATCCCTGTGCGCATGTCAAATGCCTATAAAAAGGTAAGTCAACTGGGAACCCAGGTATGTGAACGCAAGTGCTCACTTACACTACCACCCCAGGAACAACTCCAACTTTCGGAGTTTTTCTGCCTCTAAGGAGCTCTCTCGAACTTTCCTTCGGCTGTGATTTTGGTTGCTAACTTGAGCATCGAAGGATCTCTACCAAAGCTTCCTTCAATTTTAAGACTCTTACGGGTTATTTAACTTGGCGAGAATCCTAGCAAGCAGACTCATCTTTTTAGTGCTTAAGTTCGATGATCTTCGAACGTCATTCCAAACTATTCGCAATTTTAAAGCCGGCTGAAGATGGGGAATTAAGCAAATTGTTATATCTAAGGAGAGAAATATAACAATTTGACCGACCTACCCACCCAACCAGTACGAACTACTTAATGAATTCGCGAGACATGTAATAAGAGATCCTATATATTATTCAGGAGGTAATTAATTAAGCTGAAGTCCGAATGGACTCGTATTTCCTATCAAGCCATTGGACTAATATCCATCATAAAAATATCTAATGGCATACAGTTCCATGCATCATGCATGCATCATAGTTCCTCCACAGGAGTAGCAGAAGATCCAAGGCTTGGACCAATTCTACATGCTTCGGATGCACTGAGGCTGTCCAGCCACACCTCATCTCTGACCGTCGAGTCGGAGTCGTCGTTCCGGTGCCACGACCAGTGCGCATGAGTCCGGTTCACCACCCTCAGCCGGCCGTGCCCGAAGCTCGCCTCGCGGAACAATGAGAGCGAAGCAGACTTGTGGTTCTCATCAAAGCTTCAAACAATTATAAATACAAGAGCGTGAGTCAGATATCTCTATTAATTAATTAATTAATTAATTTGTAGCCTAATTAATTGACTAGCTGCTAATATATTTATACTTACTCCCTTGCAAGACCTTCTCTATTTCCTCCATCACCAATGGTTACATGCACCGGACCACAAGAATCGGCCTTATTGTCATAGACCCTTGTCTGCATGCAACAAGAGAATTAATTAGACTAAAATTAAGTAAATTTCGAAAGTGAATTATAATTAAGCATACTCGAATTGCATGCATAGTGACGATATATATATATATGCTCCTTGTCAATTCAATTGATGGCTAGCTAATTAAATATATATATATTAATCAAGGACCTACGTACAAAGCGCTCGTAGGCGTGGACATGTCCGACGAAGACGACATCGACCCGAGCATCGTAGAGTATTGACTCCATGGCCTTCCTCATGCTCTCCCCTTCCCCTTGGTGAGCCGTATTGGTGTTATACCATGGGGCGTGGAGGAGCACAACGAGCCATGGTGTCCGCCCCCTGTCCACCTTGGCTAGATCCTCGACCAGCCATTTGTACTGGTCTGATTTGGAGTCAAAATCGGTGTAGGAGCCCAACATGATGACATGAATCGCTCCAGCTGCAACGTCGAAGGAGTAGTAGAGGTTCGAGGTGGAGCCACTCTCCTCGTATGGCATGCGCCACCGAGCATTGTACGCATCGAAAGGGTGCTGATGAAGGATCAGGATGGTTTCGATCTCGTGGTTGCCCTCGGTGGCCATCCATGGGCGTTGGCTGGCGTAGGGCTGGACGAAGCGGCCGAATGAGTCCCACAGCCGTTGCTGGGTGTCAGCATAGGAGAGATCGCCGGGGAGGAGAAGCATGTCGTAGTTAGTGCTATTGACATGGGCCAAGGTTGATGCAGTCCATTCAGTTTGTCCAAGATCACCTGTCAATAATTTAAGTCCAGTACTGTACACGTATAAGAGGACCCGGCGCGGCCGGCAGGCATCTTGTACTTCTTGATTAAATATTATTGTATCCAATTTTTTTTTTTTTAAAAAAGAAGAGATAATTAAGATAGGATATAAGAGCTGATCAATTAATTAGGTGGCCAACCAACGATGGCGAACTCGATGGGGAGAGTAGACGGTGGGGTTTTGAATCTGAATTCATCATCATCATCAAGTACTCCACCGCAGCGGTAGTAGTAGACTGTATCAGGTTCCAATGGTCCAATCTTGACATGGTGGATCTCGCCGGAGGTGTAGAAGAAGTACCGATATGAAGTGCCTTCACCAGTCGCCGAGAAGTCATATTTTCCGGGAGCCTTCCCATACTCGACGATTGATGGGGCATGCTTGTCGTCGGTGATCCATGAAATCCTCATTTGGTCTGCTCCGACTGCTGATATGTGGACCTGCAACCAACCAGCACAACAATTTACGGCAATATTGATGTGGGAGGATCGATGTATTATGACCATCCAGTAGTAGTGGTTCGGTTAATTGGTTGTGAGGCATATATCATCAGCCAAGGGTAATTGGCACTAGATTAGGCCTAATTGGAAAGAAACAAGAGACCCCATGAGAGAATCGATCCCTTGGTTAAGGCGTTGCTATTGGTTTGGCTCCAAGCATTAATCCATTGCCAGCCCTCTCTGACATCATTCAGAGAATTATATATATATAGTTCCTTGATATCCAACCAACTAGCTAGCCTCTTCAGAGACGAAACCAATTAAGATTGTAGTTACGGACACTTAACATGAGTCTTAATTATCTTCAGATCAAGTTGGCCATTAATATAATTAACCCCAAGATCGAGGATATAACGTGCGAGCTAGAAAAACTCGATTAGTTAACGTTTTCTCCATGAGAATCAGATATTTCGAGGTCAGGTTTAATTTGTTGTTCACACAACTAAAAATATCTGTCCTTGAAAAGCCAGGTCCACAAAAAAAAAAAGATCCCATTTCCAATTAATATATACCTGACAAAGATGGCATGGAGAAGGGTGGAACATTTTTTACAATTTCCTTGTAGATTCTTGGAGAAGCATTTCATGTGGAAATTAGAGAACTGCATGCAATAAAAGTAGTAGGAAAACCTATATTGGATAAAAGAAGCCCAGGGATCTTAATTATATATGTGCCCATCTCGCTCAAGCAACCTTGTCTGATGCCATGGCGAGTGCTAACTGTGTTCCATCATGTAAAGTCTCAATTCACTAGCTAGTCTCTAATGATTACTTGATCATAAGAAAAAAAAAAAAAAAAAAAAAGGAAAAAGAAACATCCTATCTCAGTTCTTATACCTATCATCACGAATTAATGGATCAAGAGATTCTCTACAACAGAAGACAAAGAAAGCAATTAAGAGAAGGGAATCTAGAGAGAGAGAGAGAGAGAGAGAGTGCACCTGCTGTGGGTGAGACTTTGATTTGTCGTGCCGGGTGATGAGAATCCTCCCTGCGGGCGGGCGGGTGAAGCCATAAATCCCAAGGAACATGAGGAAGAGATGGATGATACCCAGAGCTAGAGCCCTTGGTCTGGCCATCTTCCCCTGGATAAGAAAATTGAAACTAGAGGTGGTGGTGGGCCTTGAAGGAAGAGGTATATAAATATATAAGCAAGCGTGGGAGTGGAAGGAAAACATGGCGTCAAGGAATGCACTGGGTGTGGTACATGTTGGAGATGCTTTCAGATAGCATTGACATAAATCACCTTTCTTCATATCTCTGCAGCTTCTCCCATAGCTTCTTGACTTGGACAAACTAATTCGTAATCAAATACCCATGTCATCCATCGCTTATAAATATTGATCTGAACATCGATATATACCTTATAAGAGATAAAAGTAAACATGAAATTAAATTTGCTAAAGTCAATACGATCATTTTTTTCAATACTAGTGTTGGTGACCCGTAATTAATTATATATGACTTGGGGCTTGATGTGATTAGTATAGCATTTTTGTAACCAATTGGGCATGCATAGAAACTTGGGACCAAAGACATGGTCTGAGAGAGACCAGTTCAAGCCCAGAAATATTGGAGAAGGATTGCCAGCAAAATATAATAGTTAATTCACGTACGCGATGCTGTTTACCCAACTAATTAAGAGGGTAAAGGGTTGAGAGTTTCACGAACCG
>UESW01002310.1:0-118363 GCA_900491605.1 Calamus simplicifolius
CATAAGATTGGGGCATCAATTTCTCAACAATCTCTCCAACAACATCCATCAAGTGATTCTGAGCATGGTAGCAGTGGAGAATCTTCATCTAGAGTAGCTAGATATGAAGACAGCATTTCTTCATGGAGATTTGGAGGAGGAGCTGTACATGCACCAGCCAGAAGGTTTCAGGTCAGGAAAAAGGATGACATGGTCTGCAGATTGAAGAAAAGTTTGTATGGTCTGAAGCAGGTTCCGCGGCAATGGTACCTCAAGTTTGACAGTTTATGCTAGAGAAAGGCTTCACCAGATGCCAGTCAGATTGTTGTGTGTACTTTCAGAGGTATGTTTAAATGAGTTCATTATTTTATCCTTGTATGTGGATGATATGCTTGTAGCAGGTTCTAGTATGAGGAAGATAGAAGAGCTCAAGAAACTGATGGCAAAGAAGTTCTCAATGAAGGATTTGGGAGAGGCAAAGCGGATTCTTGGCAAGAGGATCAACAGAGATAGAAAGCAACGGAAGCTGTGGCTATCTCAGAGGGACTATGTAAAAAAGGTACTGAAGAGGTTCAATATGGAGAATGCAAAGGCAGTGTCAACACCTTTGGCAGCACACTTTAAGCTCAGCAAGCAGTTGTGTCCAACAACTCAGAAGGCAAGGGATGAGATGATTAGAATTCCATATGCCTCAGCCGTGGAAAGTCTAATGTATGCAATGGTTTGCACAAGACCGGATATCGCACAAGCAGTGGAGCAGTCAGTAGGTACATGCAGAATCTAGGCAATGAGCACTGGAATACAGTGAAGTGGATTTTGAGATATCTCAGGGGTACGTCAACTTACAGTTTGTGCTATGGAGGTGATAGTCTTCAAGTACAGGGATTTATAGATGCAGATCACTCTGGTGACAAAGACAGTAGGAGGAGCTGCTGATGTGCCCTAGGCCATCAGGATATTTGCTGTCATTTATGGTTTTATCTTTATTTAATAAACTATTTTATTTATCATGGTATTATTTATGCTCTTCTAATGTGATAAAAAGGTTTCCTTGAATAGTTTATTCTTCCTTATATCATTAAAGTATGTGACTTTAATAGTGAAACTATAAGGTGATAAGAATACTATTCTAAATTGTCCCTAATCATTCATTAAATGGAACAATAATGAAGTAAGATTAGTATGTTGGTTGATTGATGATCACGTTTTACTGGTCATGGATATGAGATATCAAGTCAACATATAATACATGTAAGAGTACATTGTATTGGATCGACCAACCATGAGAATATCATATGGATTCTGTTATGAATACTTCTCTTCATGATGTTATTATTTTAGTCCTTTGACCACCATGGATGACACCATGGATTCCTACATAGTGAATTTCATGTTTTGACACGGCTCTTCATCATCTTTAACCAGATGATCATAAGACTGTGATTGGATATGGAATAAACTACGTTGAGGGATATGAGTGTTGTGAAGGAATTTGTCCCTCTCATTAATTTGAGAAAGATATTTTGGGCCCTCTTGAAGAGTGAGACTGAGAAAAGTACATGGCCATGCCCAAATGAATTGATAAGAAGTTATCAGTAACATTTGGTTTATTCAGTCAAACTCTGGAATCAAGAAAAACTTGTGATTAAACAATCTATGAGAGATGTGATCTATGCCTCATACTTGATCACTAAATATCGTGTGACAAAGGGACTAGATAATTGACATCTACTAGGTAAAGTCGGATCGACGATCTTCACTCAATTTGGGTAGACATAATGTTTGCTAGAGACCAATTATGTCTTGTAGGCCCGAAAGGGTTTTAGTCCTACTGCCAACATTGAGTGAACCTACAGGGTCGCACACAAGGAATGACGCGTATGGGTTATGGGTTTAATTTGTATAAACCCAGCGGAAATAAATAATAATCTTCACTATTGTGTCCTTTTGGATTCCAAAACTCTTAACATTAGATGTAGGGAATGATGTCTTTTTGGATTCCGAAACTCTTAACATTAGATGTGCAGAGAATGAGAAGACGTGTCTTTTTGGATTCGAAATTAAGAGTCCTATTAATGAGAATATTCTATTTTGAATAGGATATTATCATTATAAATGGACGTTGTTGCTCTCATATAGATGCGACGACGCTTGCCGTCAACATGAGATGCGCAGAGAAACACTGCGCACCATAAAAATGAGAGTTTTAGTGAGATTATTTCTAAACTGATCTAGAAGAGTTCTAGAGAGTGCTAGCACACTGAGTCCCATTGCGAAGTGGTCATTCGTGTGGATACCGTAGAGGGAGTTGTGGTTTCGCAGCGCCTAAAGATCTATCTCATCAAAAATAATTTTATTCATATAAGGTACGATTCTCGTTCCCTAATCAATTTAATTGAACCACATGGATCCTTCTGGGGATTTAGGTTAATTTTTGGCTCATATTTTGGCATTAGACCCCTAAATTCCCATCAGTGGTATCAGAGCCAGACTTGTGGATTCAATTAAATTGATTTCATCTGATTATATAGATGTGTGATGCGTACTGTTAAACGAGATTATTGTACATGTGATGTGAATGACTATACGTCTATGGAATTAATATGGCGATTTGTTTAATTGTTAAACAGTTCTAATATGATTAGAATCAAATATTTATTGTGTTTAATTTGTTTGAACACTGAAATAATCATCCGTCAAGGTGGGGTTGTCAATTAGATTGATAGTTGGGTTTTAACAAAGAAACCCTAATTTGCGTGCATGACACAATCTCAAACCCTAATTTTGATAGTATTAAACTGTACAAGAAAAATATTTTCTTGGACAGTTTTATGTATTATGCATGATGCATAGCATGGCCCTTTAGACTCATGTGATTGGCAGGTTTATTATGGTTTTGTTGATTACATTGGCCTGCATGTCGACAATTTTATTGTAATTGGTTTATCGGCCTGTGTGTCGTTATCTTGATGTAATCTATTTATTTCACTAGCATAGAATGTAGATTTCTTTTAATGTAAAATATGGAGGCCATTCATGTCAATCAAAAGAGATCATAGTGATGATGCTCCAAGCAAAAGGTTCATGTCATCAATGGTAGACCGAGCATATGGTTATGCTATGACATCGTAATAATGATTTACTTAGTTCATGGGCCATGCTATGACACATTTATGTTTTATATATATGCATGAGATGTTATATAGATGATGTATTGACTTTGGTCCCATAGAATAGTCATCATATACTTAAAACAATAAAGTCCCTCTATTAATATTAAGTCGTAAAATGCCTCCCATAGTTCGACACCTATCAAGGCTTTGATCGTCTAAATGTAGGATCTGCCAAAGCAGGGTGCATTAGACCATCTTAGTTAGGTAGGGTGGATAAAAGTGCTATCCTCACGTCGAAATGGTTAGACTTAAATAGGCTATCAAAATGGTTTTGGGCCTATGGCATTAATGGGATTAGTATGCCGGGACATGTGATGTCAATCCCATAGCAAGAGTTACATATGATGTAATTGGAAAGACGTTTCCTACCTAAATAACTAGACTTTAAGTGTCATGCCAAAGCTGACTTAAAGTTTAGTAAATATGGATCTTAACTCACTAAGAAATATCGAAAGATTGAAAAGGTTTCCGAATTAACATTAGAGGGTTGTTAATTTGATAAAATAGTGAGAATAATTGAAATGGTTTAAATAAAGATATTAACTCTGTAACTCCTTGTATGTAGATCATGACATCAAACAACACATCTAATCTTACTTTGCGATCGGTTCTCGAAAAAGAAAAATTGAATGGCACAAACTTCCTTGACTGGCATCGTAACTTAAGAATTGTTCTTAAGCAAGAAAGGAAGTTGTATGTCATAGACACTCCAATCCCAGCTGTACCTGCTGCTGATGCTCCAAGAGATGAAAGAAATGCTTACAATAAGCATAAAGACGACTCTTTGGATGTGACTTGCCTTATGCTTGCTAGCATGGACTCCGAGCTTCAGAAGCAAATGGAGGACATGGAAGCGTACAATATGATTGTACACCTCCAGGAAATGTTCCAAGAGCAAGCAAGATAAGAGAGGTTTGCAGTCACTAAGGCATTGAATGGATGCAAAATGATTCCAGGTAGCTCTGTGAGTACTCATGTGCTCAAGATGAAGAGTTACATTGATAGACTTGAAAAACTTGGTGCTCCACTTAGCAGGGAGTTGGCTACATATATGATCCTTGCCTCCTTGCCTCCCAACTATGACCAATTTGTAATGAATTACAATATGCACCAAATGGATAAGTCTATAATGGAGTTGCATGGGATGCTCAAGAATGCTGAACAAAACATTAAGGCGACCAATAATGTTTTGATGGTTCAAACGGGAAAGGGCAAAAGGAGGAGTGGCAAGGACAAAGGCAAAGGCAAAGCAAAAGTGAGACCAAAGCTAAAAGGCCTAAGCCCCAGCCCAAGCCGAAACAACCCAAGGAAGGAGTTTGCTTCTTCTGCAATAAACCAGGTCATTGGAAAAGGAATTGCAAACTGTATTTGGAGGATCTGAAAAAGAGGAAGGCTAATGAAGCCACAATCTCAGGTATTTATGTTATACAAGTCAATTTGTCTACTTCTACATCATGGGTATTAGATACCGGATGTGGATCTCACATTTGTGTAAATGTGCAGGGTCTCAGACAAAGTAGAAAATTGGCTCAAGGTGAAGTGGACCTACGAGTTGCAAATGGAGCAAGAGTTGCTGCATTATCTCTAGGATGTTATGAATTACCTTTACCTAGTGGACTTGTTTTGACTTTAAGCAATTGTTACTATGTGCCTGCTATGAGCAGTAACATTATTTCAGTTTCAAGTTTAGACAAAGATGGTTTTAAATTTATTATTGAGAATAATTCTATGTCCATCTATCATAGAGACATTTATTATGGTTTTGCTCAATTATTAAATGGGCTCTATGTTCTAAACTTTGATGAAACAAATTACAAGTCTGTTTATAACATTAATACTAAAAGGTTTAAATCAAACGATTTAAATCCTACCTATCTTTGGCATTGTCGCTTAGGCCATATAAATGAGAAGCGCATATCAAAACTTCATCAAAATGGGCTTTTACATTCATTTGATTTTGAATCATATGAATCATGCGAATCTTGTTTGATGGGTAAGATGACTAAGGCTCCTTTCATAGGACAAGGTGAAAGAGCCACAGATTTATTGGCCCTTATACATACCGATGTATGTGGACCATTAAGTTCACCGGCCAGAGGAGGTTATTTGTATTTCATCACTTTTACTGATGATTTCAGCAGGTATGGATATGTATACCTAATGAAACATAAATCCGAATCTTTTGAAATGTTCAAAATATTCAAAAATGAAGTACAAAATCAGCTTGGTAAAAATATTAAGATACTTCGATCAGATCGTGGTGGTGAATATTTAAGTCAAGAGTTTTCTGACCATCTTAAAGATTGTGGGATAATTTCACAATTGACTCCTCCAGGAACACCACAATGGAATGGTGTTTTGAAAGGAGAAATCGAACTTTATTGGATATGGTTCGATCAATGATGAGTCAAATAGATCTTCCAATATCCTTCTGGGGATATGTCCTGGAAACTGCTGCGTTCATATTGAATAGAGTTCCATCAAAATCGATTCAAAAGACACCATATGAGTTGTGGACTGGAAACCTCCTAGTTTATCTTTTCTAAAGATATGGGGCTGTGACACTTATGTCAAACGTCAATTGTCTGACAAATTAGCACCCAAATCAGATAAGTGCATATTTGTGGGATATCCTAAAGAAACAAAAGGATACTACTTTTACTACCCATCAGAGAACAAATGTTTGTTGCTCGTAATGGTCACTTTTTGGAAAGAGAATTTATTTCCAACAGAACTAGTGGGAGTAAATTCAACTCGAAGAAGTTCGAGAACCACAAATTTACATGGAACCGATGATGATGTTCAATCCAACTCACAAGTAGTTGCTGAACCTGAACCACTAACACAAGGGCCACGTAGAACTGGTAGAATTCGTCACGAGCCTGAGAGATATGGCTTTCTCATTACTGACAATCATGATGTGATGCTCATAGATCAAAATGAGCCTACATGCTACCAAGAAGCTATGAAAGGCCCTGACTCTGAGAAATGGCTTATAGCCATGAAGTCTGAAATGCAATCCATGTATGATAATCAAGTATGGACTTTGATTGATCCACCTAATGGTATTAAATCTATTGGGTGTAAATGGGTTTTTAAGAAGAAAACCGACATGAATGGCAATGTGCATACCTATAAAGCACGACTGGTTGCAAAAGGTTTCAAGCAAACATATGGTATAGACTATGATGAAACTTTCTCACCTGTAGTCATGCTTAAATCTATTAGAATTCTTTTGCCATAGCTGCGTATTATGACTACGAAATATGGCAAATGGATGTCAAGACACATTTCTAAATGGAAATCTATTCGAGGATGTGTATATGACACAACCCGAAGGTTTTGTTAATCCAAAAGATTCGCATAAGGTATGTAAACTCCAAAAATCCATTTATGGATTAAAGCAAGCATCTCGGAGTTGGAATCTTCTTTTGATGAAGCAATCAAAGAGTTTGGTTTCATTAAGAATGAAGATGAACCTTGTGTATACAAGAAGGTTAGTGGGAGCGCAATAGTTTTCTTAGTACTCTATGTAACGACATATTACTCATTGGAAACGATATTCCTACTTTGCAGAATGTCAAGACATGGTTAGGAAAATGTTTCTCAATGAAGGACTTAGGTGAAGCTGCCTATATCTTAAGGATTAAGATCTATAGAGATAGATCTAGAAGAACCATTAGCCTAAGTCAGAGTACATACATTGACAAGGTGCTAAAAAGGTATAGCATGGAGAATTCCAAGAGAGGATTCTTACCAATGTCACATGGAATTAAATTGAGTAAGACTCAATGTCCTGTTTCAAAGGAAGAACAGAATGCATGAGCAAATTCCATATGCTTCAGCGATTGGATCTATCATGTATGCCATGTTATCTACTCGACCAGATGTCGCTTATGCTTTAAGCATTACTAGTAGGTACCAGTCAGATCCAGGTGAAAGTCATTGGATCGCCGTCAAGAACATTCTCAAATACTTGAGAAGAACTAAAGATGTGTTTTTGACATATGGAGGACTGGATGGTGTGCTTGTGGTAAATGGTTACACAGATGCTAGCTTCCAAACTGATTCAGATGATTTCCGATCACAGTCTGGTTATGTGTTTTGTTTGAATGGAGGTGCTGTCAGCTGGAAGAGTTCCAAACAAGACACCGTTGCTGATTCTACTACAGAGGCTGAATATATTGCATCGGATGCAGCTAAAGAAGCGGTTTGGATTAAGAAGTTCATTGGTGGTTTAGGAGTCATTCCTAGCATTGCGGATCCAGTGGACCTTTATTGTGACAATAATGGGGCGATTGCACAGGCTAAGGAACCTAGATCACACCAACGATCCAAACACATACTCAGGCATTACCATCTCATTCGAGAGATCATCGATAGAGGAGATGTTAAGATATGCAGAGTACCTACAAATGACAACATCACAGATCCATTAACTAAGCCTCTTCCTCAGTCTAAACATGATCGTCATAATAGTGCATTAGGCATTAGATTTTTATCTTGTTAGGCCTAGTGCAAGTGGAGATTGCTGGTGATGTGCCCTAGGCCATCAGGATATTTGCTGTCATTTATGGTTTTATCTTTATTTAATAAACCATTTTATTTATCATGTTATTATTTATGCTCTTCTAATGTGATAAAAAGGTTTCTTGAATAGTTTATTCTTCCTTATATCATTAAAGTATGTGACTTTAATAGTGAAACTATAAGGTGATAAGAATACTATTCTAAATTGTCCCTAATCATTCATTAAATGAACAATAATGAAGTAAGATTAGTATGTTGGTTGATTGATGATCACGTTTTACTGGTCATGGATATGAGATATCAAGTCAACATATAGATACATGTAAGAGTACATTGTATTGGATCGACCCACCATGAGAATATCATATGGATTCTGTTATGAATACTTCTCTTCATGATGTTATTATTTTAGTCCTTTGACCTGATGACACCATGGATTCCTACATAGTGAATTTCATGTTTTGACACGGCTCTTCATCATCTTTAACCAGATGATCATAAGACTGTGATTGGATATGGAATAAACTACGTTGAGGGATATGAGTGTTCGTGAAGGAATTTGTCCCTCTCATTAATTTGAGAGAGATATTTTGGGCCCTCTTGAAGAGTGAGACTGAGAAAAGTACATGGCCATGCCCAAATGAATTGATAAGAAGTTATCAGTAACATTTGGTTTATTCAGTCAAACTCTGGAATCAAGAAAAACTTGTGATTAAACAATCTATGAGAGATGTGATCTATGCCTCATACTTGATCACTAAATATCGTGTGACAAAGGGACTAGATAATTGACATCTACTAGGTAAAGTCGGATCGACGATCTTCACTCAATTTGGGTAGACATAATGTCTTGCTAGAGACCAATTATGTCTTGTAGGCCCGAAAGGGTTTTAGTCCTACTGCCAACATTGAGTGAACCTACAGGTCGCACACAAGGAATGACGCGTATGGGTTATGGGTTTAATTTGTATAAACCCAGCGAAATAAATAATAATCTTCACTATTGTCCTTTTGGATTCCAAAACTCATTAGATGTGCAGGGAATGAGAAGACTTTTTGATTCCGAAACTTTTAACATTAGATGTGCAGAGAATGAGAAGACGTGTCTTTTTGGATTCCGAAATTAAGAGTCCTATTAATGAGAATATTCTATTTTGAATAGATATTATCATTATAAATGGACGTTGTTGCTCTCATATAGATGCGACGACGCTTGCCGTCAACATGAGATGCGCAGAGAAACACTGCGCACCATAAAAATGAGAGTTTTAGTGAGATTATTTTTAAAATGATCTAGAAGAGTTCTAGAGAGTGCTAGCACACTGAGTCCCATTGCGAAGTGGTCATTCGTGTGGATACCGTAGAGGGAGTTATGGTTTCGTAGCGCCTAAAGATCTATCTCATCAAAAATAATTTTATTTACATAAGGTACGATTCTCGTTCCCTAATCAATTTAATTGAACCACATGGATCCTTCTGGGGATTTAGGTTAATTTTTGGCTGCATATTTTTGTCATTAGACCCCTAAATTCCCATCAGGAGCACCACTGGTTATGTTTTTTACTGTCGGTGATACAGTAGTGAGCTGGGTATCTTAGTTGCAGAAGATAGTGACATTGTCAACTACAGAAGCTTAGTATGTGGCGATCACTGAAGCTAGTAAAGAGATGATCTGGTTACAGAGATTGATGGAGGAGCTTGGCAAGGAGCACGAGTGTAATACATTATAGAGCGAAGCCAGAGCGCAGTTCACTTGGCAAGGAATCCAGCATTTTATGTAAGAACCAAGCACATTCAGTTTAGGTATCATTTCATACGCAGTGCGTTGGATGAGAGCAGTTGAAGCTGAAGAAAATTGATGGAGCTAAGAATCCTAGAGATATGTTCACCAAGGTTGTGAGCAGAGACAAGTTAAGTCTCTGTTGCAACTTGGTGAAGCTTTCCAAGAGATAGATCAGAGAGCGCGGCACAAGAAAGAAGGTAGATCTAGATTGATGTCATTATCTCTAAGTGGGAGATTGTTATGGATGGAGCTTAATTTCATCAAAAGGGAGTTTGAATTCGAATTTTGAATTCGATTTGGCCAACTAAGGAAGCTGATTTTGGGAAAATTTGTTGCAACTTCCAAATATGATATTGGGGAGGATTAGAGATTTTCAAGGCAGCAAATTAGTCCATGGTTGCAAAAATGTAGTTGGAAATCAGTCCATGATTGTAAAAAGTGTGGAGCTAGTTTTGAAAATCAGTCCATGATTGCAAAAAGTGTGGAGCTAGTTTTGGGATGATTAGATTGGAGGAGAGTCTTCGATCCTTTGTGTGTCTTCAACCGGTGAAGTTGAGCAAAAAAAAGAGAGAATAGGAGGCTCTTTGAGGACATCCTCCGTATGCTGTAATCATGTTTCAACTCTCTGGATTATAAGAGTTTCTGAGAGAGTATTCAACTCTTAGTGAAGCCTTGCATATCCTGTGCCGCCGTGGACGTAGCTCAATTTGGATAAAATCCTCGTCTTTCGCTGTTTTCTTTTGATTTTGCTTTCTATTATTATTGTATTTTTTGTTGATTTTATCGCAACTGCGTGCTTGGCCGTACTAATAGCGATCTTATTAAAGGAATATTTGTTGTATTCCCTATAACAAATTGAATTGATATCTAATAGAATATTTGTGTATTCTCTATCACAAATTGAATTGATATCGGGTCTCGAGTTACTCTAACCATTGCTTATCCTACTATTTTTCATAACCAATTAAACATATTAAAATTATTTTTTCATAAATCAATTTTTTTAGGAATAGCTTGATGGGCATATACTTTCCTAAAATCTATTTTTCAATTGTTATATTTTTATTTTCAAATGAGACCTTATTTTATATTACTTTAGTATTATGCTTAAAAGAAATGCATAATAGAATTAAATAGAGAAAAATAATTTGTATAGCAGCCCAACTAGTTTGGGATTAAAGTTTTGTTGTTATTATTGCTATTATTTGTTATCGTTTGGTATCATGCTTAAGCTTCAAAAGCATTTTCAATTACAAAATAAGCATAATAATCCTTGAAAAATTAAACAAAATTATTATTATAGAAATAATAAAGAAAATTTACAACAGAACTCATTAAGTTTGGTTGATTTATACAATAACCCTTCAAAAAAAAATTGAAGTGTTCAAAATTTTTATTTTGATATATAAAAACTCAACCCATCTACCCTCACCATGAGATGTTTTAGCTAATACCAAGATTATTCTTCATTCCAAAGAATAAACAAAAGCAAAACCATCGCAATTTTATAGAAATAATTTAATATTTTATTTAGTAACTAACGGTGTTAAAAGGTAGATGAATAAAATAGATCTTTGTATGCTAAAATGATAGTATTTAGGGTCTTTAAAAAAAATTAAAATTAAAATATAAATCGATCAAATTTAAGGGGGCTTACTGCAATCTCTTCAAAGAATAATTTTTCGGCCCCACAAACTATTTTCAACTCTTAAATGGGTATAATGATCTTGGGAAAAAGAAAAAAAAACAAATAGAGCACTATTGCATAAAAAAAATTCACATTAAAATATTTTCAACAGTGAAATTAGTGCAATGACCTAAAAAAAAAAACTTTTCAATTGCCAAATGAGTACGATGATCAGAAAAAAATCAAAACTAGGCACCGTTGCACACCGTTCACGCCCAAACGTATTTTTCGATTGCGAGGAAATCCTTAATCAGACGGCCTTAATCTACCCACGCGGCCAGGCCTACGGCCACGGTGCACCAGAATCCCATGCCCTTCTTCGTCTCCAAGCAAACAAAACCCTAATAAAATTGGCGGTATTAGGGTTTTTAGATTCTGACAATCGTTCCACCCATCGCCACCGCTTCTCTCTTCTTCTTTGTCGACCGATCCACCGAGTTTTAAACCGATCGAAATGGCGGCCGGCGGTGGGCAGGCGGCAGTCTCGTTCCTGACGAACGTGGCCCGGACGGCGATCGGCCTGGGGCTCGGCGCGAGCCTCCTGAACGCATCCCTCTACACGGTGGACGGCGGCCAGCGCGCCGTCCTGTTCGACCGGTTCCGCGGCGTCCTCGAACAGACCGTGGGCGAGGGTACCCACTTCCTCGTCCCCTGGCTCCAGAAGCCCTACATCTTCGACATCCGCACCCGCCCCCACACCTTCTCCTCCAACTCCGGCACCAAGGACCTCCAGATGGTCAACCTCACCCTCCGCCTCCTCTCCCGCCCCGACGTCGCCCACCTCCCCACCATCTTCACCTCCCTCGGCACAGAGTACGACGAGAAGGTCCTCCCGTCCATTGGCAACGAGGTCCTCAAGGCTGTCGTCGCCCAGTTCAACGCCGACCAGCTGCTCACCGAGCGGCCCCACGTCTCCGCCCTCGTCCGCGACGCCCTCGTCCGCCGCGCCCGCGACTTCAACATCGTCCTCGACGACGTTGCCATCACCCACCTCTCCTACGGCACCGAGTTCTCCCTGGCCGTCGAGAAGAAGCAGGTCGCTCAGCAGGAGGCCGAGCGGTCCAAGTTCCTCGTCGCCCGGGCCGAGCAGGAGCGCCGCGCTGCTGTCATCCGTGCCGAGGGAGAGAGCGAGGCCGCCAAACTCATTTCGGATGCTACTGCTGCCGTCGGCACGGGTATCCTCGAGCTCAGGAGGATCGAGGCTGCTAGGGAGATCGCCGCTACCCTCTCCAAGTCGCCCAATGTTGCCTACCTTCCGGGAGGGAACAACATGTTGCTCGGCCTCAATGCCACCGGCGCTGCGCAGGGCCGGTGATTCACTCGTTTGTCTTTCGATGCACCGTTCTTTTGTGTTAGCTTCCGGTTTACTGCTACTGTTACTCTTCCTATGTGAAATTAATAACTCATGGGTATCTATCTCCGGGAACCTCAGACTTGTGGAAATGTGAGAATCTTAATATTGGCTCATTGAATCGGATCCTTTGCAGGATTGTCATGAATTATTCTGATATTTGGATAATTTTGATATGATATTCATGTTCAATCTGGGTTTCGAAATTACAATAAATTATGGCATTATCATGCTTCCACATCCTTAGACACCAAAATGTATTTTTGGGATCATGGTTTATTAGTTCATAGATGAGTTCTATTAATTATTGCTTGATAGATTTATGCTTCAAGATTCTTGATTTGCTACAATGAATTGGTGTTGATTCATCATGTGTTTTCAAAGAATGAAATTACATTACATCCTTATACATTATGACTTTCATGTTTGCTGTCTTTTATTGATCCATGACATGTAAGGATGTCGTTCCATTTGCTGTCTAATGAGCTTCAGCTACCTCTTGAGGAAAGAAGGAAGATGGAAAGGATGTTCCAATGAATGATACTACAAGATGCTGAAATTATCAGCACTTGCTTATACTTGTTCTCATACATTTGTGCTTTATGTTTTGTTTTTCACATTTTCTTCGTTGTTCTTCTTCATAATGTTGTTTTGTCCCGTTGTTCTTCTTTAATTTGATATTGTTAGGCTGAATTATTGAGATATTAATAATCACATATTGTCTGGTGATAACATTCGAGTAGTGTTTTATGCTGTCTTCTGATTCACCCATGAGAAAGAGTCAAAGAGCTAATTAATAAATTTTGACCAGTAAAACTTATATATTTATAGAAGATAAATTATCTGTGATTTTGAGAATTTTTCATCATTATCTTGTTTGGATGGTTAATTTTTTCGGTCATTATCAGACCTAAACTAACATGAACAGAAATAATTAAAAAAGATATAACTATTTGTAATTTGAATATCGATTTAGTCATCAACAGAGCAGAGTGGAGGAAGCAGATTCATGTAGCCGATCCCATGTAGTTAGGAAAAGGCTTAGATGAGTTGAGTTGAGTATTTATCACCATTTTCGATTCAATGAGACATGTTTTGCTATGTTTGGACCTCTGATAGGGCTGCAGGTTGGTTGTTTTTCTCAATATCCAATCCCAATCCCAATACCAACCTAGTGAACTCTATTGGTTTAAATCAGATGAAATGATGGGTTTGTTTGAGTCTAAATCTAGAACCCACTTTTAATTAATATCTTCCATTCGCTGTCACATACAAAACCTGACCTAAACTTGAATAATTACAGACCAAAGTGAGCCAGGTAGCTCCCTGCCCTTGCTCAAATTGACTCAGCTCAAATGCTCCCATATGTAATGCTACAGTATATCCATATATGGGCTTGCATTCAGTCAGTTTGCCTTGATGAATCGTCTTGAATTAAGATAACTATAATGCAAAATATTCTAGTGTATTTTTTGAAGACAGTTGTAATTCATAGATTTTTGTTACAATCTTATTAATGATTGTTGATATTTGGAAGGCTTATTACCCTATCATTAGCCTTGATGCCAAACCTGATCTTAAACAATCCCAAAGATGTGGATGGGAGTGGAAATGAATCTATGTATATCCAAATCCCACCCTGCACATTTTCTGCCATTGAATCTGACAAATAACCATCTACCTGAACTGAGCCAACCCAGTGTATAAGTAGGTAGGTTTGGTACCAGTCCTCAGAAATTTCACCTGTGTCATGTGATGCCTGAATATTGCTCAGCCTTCAAAAATAAGCTCTACTTAAATGTATATTTCTGGCCATGAGTTTTTGTCTAGTTTTATATGCGAGTGAATTTTTATTCCAATCGGATTAGGTTTAGATGGGATGATGGAAGTCTGATCGGGGCCATTGAATGTAGTCTGCTACTTCTAGAATACTTAGAAACTAAAAATTATGTGATCCACTATCTATAAAATTCTTAAAAACCAAAAGGTATGGCTAAATCACTTGTCTATTGTTTCTCTTCAAGGTTTCATGTGTTTTAAAGAAATATATGTTTCTCTAGCCGATTGGAAGCTCAAGCATCAAAGACCATTCTCTGATTTGAAAGATCTTTCACATTTCTATTCATATATGATTCTTAACTCGGAATCTTTCTTTTAGCTTTATGTGGAACATGTTATACTCTAATAAGAGTTGAAGGTTCTCATGTCAATGCCATTCACCAATCTTCAGCAACTTAATCAACAACTTCATTTTGAATTTGTGACTTTTATAAGTTAAAAAGAATGTTATCACTTAACTGTAAAATCTCATTAATAATTGATACACCTTGTAAGCAATATAAATGCTGTTGCTGATTGATTTAGGACTAATCGAAAACTTGAATATTTCTTCAACACTTCTGCTCGGATACAATTGCCACATGGATTGTTTCTCATAACTTTTTGTGAGTAAATTGCCACTTCTAGTTATAAGTATAAGAATTTTCCTTTTTCTTAGTAAGTGCTTTCCTTGGGAATATGTATATGTTAATTG
This sequence comes from Calamus simplicifolius, assembly GCA_900491605.1. Lineage (NCBI taxonomy): Eukaryota > Viridiplantae > Streptophyta > Magnoliopsida > Arecales > Arecaceae > Calamus > Calamus simplicifolius. The sequence continues at coordinate 15,037 of UESW01002310.1, forward strand.
TGTTGATGATAAAAATTAGTAATGCATATGCAATTTATTGAATTCCTATTCCCAAATAAACTTGGTATTAGTTCCAGTCCATTTGTATATGTTTATGTGCGGATGTGGATGCCCCTGTTCTCCAAAATGCTCTTTTGAAATAATCTTGTTTGCTTGTGTGATATCACATATAAGGAGAAGCAATATTGAAGTGTGACGGTTAGTTTGAGATGTGGATTGGATACACACATGGGGAAAAACTTCTTTAGTCACCTTAAGAATTTTCCTTTTTGAAAGTATTGTGCAAGTGCATTTTACCTCATTGAAAGTTCTCTTAATTTCTAGTATGCTGACATTTGGCTCATGATGAAATGATTGGTATAGCACTCATAATTATTCATACCATTTCCAGCATGCATGCAGTAAAAACTTTAGGCTTTTGGGGCTGTAGAATTGAGCGTAAATCCTTATTAAAGATGTCTTTGGGCTTTTAGGAAATTATGAGGTTATTGTTGTTCAAGAGTATTGGTCATGTCGATAGCATAAATGATGTCTATATGCTAGGCAAAAGTAGACCGAAATTCAGTTGAAAAGTAGTAAATAATGACTTAATATCTTTTCTATATGGTCTTAATATGAGCAAAATAAGGAAAAAGCATTCATGTAACTTGTCTTTACCAGCTTGAAGGCTTTGTTGTTGTTGCTGTATTCCTACATGAAAGGCAGCTTTGGTTGGTGTCATTGAAACAATTTCGTCTTAAATTACTTGGAATGAATGAAAGTGAGGGGTTAATTTCTTATGAGAGTAGTTTTGAAGTAAAATAGGTGGATACAGATTAATTTCTTGAAACCTGTGCTCTAAAAAAAATGAGATCAGGAATTTTCTTGTCTTCCTAGTTTGTAATGCAATTAAAATCTGTGTTAAGGCGGTCATTGTTATAGAAAGAAAGATCTTTTACAATCTTAACTTTAGGTGTGATCTGAGGGATGATGAGGTTATGAATTTGGAGGAGTCGGTATTTCTGGATGGAATTGTTATCCTTGTGACAGATGTCCCTCATATTATTTTGGGGATACTGGTTGGAGAGATGTTGGTGCACCACCTAAGACTTGAACCTGGAACCTTCAGTTGCAAACAGAGGGGGTAAATAATGGGGCAAGACTAGATTCACAATTTCAAAGTGAAGCACATTCTTTTTGAAGCCTCTGCTGCACGTATTATTTGGGTTGTTTTTGGAGGGTCTGATGGTCACTGGTGATTCCTTATCAGAAATGGCATTAGAGGCAACTCTGACTAGAAGAAATTGTCTGAGTTTTTAGTTCCTAGAATGCCTGAGCTGCTGGTAAGTATTGCTACGTTACCAGCAAGGGCTAATTGATTTCAATCTTTAATGGATCCTGTTAAACCGTCTGTGTGTGTGTGTGTGTGTTCAATTTTTGATTTCTCCAAAAGTGCTTCAGTTGCAGGTCGAGTGTTCTGACTTTATTGCCAGCACTTGTTTCTAAAATGTGGACCATAAAATGCCTTGATAGTTCTAGATTTTGATGATTTACTTAAGCATGGAATTAGAAAATTATATAAAAATTCAATGAAGCTGTAATTTTTGCCAAGGATTTTTCTTTTTTCTTCGTTGACTCGTTCATAAAAATGCATGATATCTTTCGTGATTGTATTCGGACCTTTTTTACCCTCTCTAATTCTGGTCAGTGGAAAATGCATGGCTACAGCGTATGTCGATTTTTTTTTTAAATCCATAATGGTACATGATGGGGCCAGTTGACCTCACAGAAAATAAAGATAATAATTTTTGGATAGCCCACCTTGACAGCGGCGTCGGTCTCAACGTTGGCCCCGTCCCACCTGGATCTTGGCATTGGCCGCGGCCCACTTCGACCTCACGTTCGCGACGGCCCACCTCGGCAATCGGCCTCGCCCGCGCGGCCACCTAGGCTCCAAGCGGCCCCGGCACCTTCCCAAGCGGTCCCGGCACCTTTCTAGCCGGCCTCATACGTCTCAAAGCTGATCAACCCCGACACTTTCCAGCCGGCCTCCACACCTCCCAGCCGGCCCCCGGCGTGTCCAAGCTAGCTGGCCCCGACCCTTCCTGGTCGGCCCCGGCGTCTCCAAACCCGCCGAGTCGGCCCCGACCCTTCCTGGTCGGCCCTTCTCGGCCCCGGCATCTCCAAGCCTGCCAAGTCGGCCTCGGCCATTCCTAGTCGGCCCCTCTCGGCCCCGGCATCTCCGAGTTCTCCAAGCCCGCCGCATCGGCCCCGACCCTTCCTGGTCAGCCCTTCTCGGCCCCGGCGTCTCCAAGCCCGCCGAGTCAGCCCCCGACGTCTCCAAGCCCGCCGAGTTGGCCCCGACCATTCCTGGCCGGCCCCTCTTGGCCCCGGCCATTCCTGGCCGGCCCCTCGGCCCCGGTATCTCCGAGTTCGGCACCTCACCAAGCGGCCCGGCGTCTTTCTAGCCGGCCCCCTACGTCTTAAAGCCAGCCGGCTCCGGCACCTCCCAGCCAGCCCTCGGCACCTTTCTAGCCGCCCCTCTACGTCTCCAAGCTAGCCAGCCCCGGCACCTCCCAGCCGGCCCCGACACTTCCTAGCCGGCCCCCGGCGTGTCCAAGCTGGCTGGCCCCGACCCTTCCTGGTCGGCCTCGGCGTCTCCAAGCCCGTCGAGTCGGCCCCGACCCTTCCTGGTCGGCCCTTCTCGGCCCCGCATCTCCAAGCCCGCCGAGTCGGCCCCAGCCATTCCTGGCCGGCCCCTCTCGGCCCCGGCATCTCTGAGTTCTCCAAGCCCGCCGAGTCGGCCCTGACCCTTCCTGGTCGGCCCTTCTCGGCCCCGGCGTCTCCAAGCCCGCCGAGTCAGCCCCGGCCATTCTTGGCCAGCCCCTCTCGGCCCCGGCGTCTCCAAGCCCGCCGAGTCGGCTCCGGCCATTCCTGGCTGGCCCCTCTCGGTCCCGGCATCTCCGAGTTCTCCAAGCCCATCGAGTCGGCCCTGACCCTTCCTGGTCGGCCCTTCTCGGCCGCGGCGTCTCCAAGCCCGCCGAGTTGGCCCCAGCCATTCCTGGCCGGCCTCTCGGCCCCGGCATTTCCGAGTTCTCCAAGCCCCGAGTCGGCCCCGGCCCTTCCTGGTCGGTCCTTCTCGGCTCCGGCGTCTCTGAGCCCGTCGAGTCGGCCCCGACCATTCTTGGCCTGTACCGCCCCGGCACTTCCTGGCCGGGGAGGTCGGCCCCGGTCGCCCCTGGCCAGCCGGGTTCAGCCTCGACTCCCCCGGAAGGGTCAAGGTGTCCCAGTTCTCCCTAGGATGGCCCCAGCAGTTCAAGAAACTGCCTCTTTGACTCGCACCGCCTGACAATGCCAGGTCCACCTACTACTGGCCACGTTGTTAATGGGAGTAGACCCAACTACCCAACAGCCCCGCTGGCTGATGGGACTTAGCCCACCAACCGCCACTTTCTCCCTTTCCGATGGGACAGGACTCATCAACCAGCGCAGATTCACGCACCTCCCAAGAACTTCGCAGACATTCCTTCACACGAAATCCCACGTGATCATGCCAGGGTCAACCCCTATAAAAAGGTGAATCCACCCAGTAAACAGGTATGCGCGATAATCCCCAAAATCGCTGCCTTAGCATTCAGGAAGGAATCCCTCCTCTCTGAGACCTCCTTTTTCATACTAAAAAGGGCTCACTCGAGCCCCTCTTCAGCTGTGACCTCAGTTGCTAACTTGGGCATCGGAGGGTCCCACCGGAGAACCCTCTCCGGTCCTGGGACTTTTCTGTAGGTAACCTGGTGAAGAAGAGCCTGAAGAAGCATTCCGTTCCCGACGTCCAGGATAGGTGATTGAGCGTCATCAGATTGGCGCGTCAGGAAGGGGATAAGAAAAAGTAGCGAACGTTCCCCCTGCGCTACACCTCGGTAGGCGAGACTCTCTCCCCCTCTTCTCTTCGAGAAGCCATGGTGGTGACGCGAGCTCAGAATGCCTCCGTCAGCTGTCCAGCGGGGCTCCCCTCGCCAACTAGGCAGCAGGAGGCCAATCCCCCTGCTACCAACCCTCCAGTTGCCTGTCCGCCGCCGGAGGCCGTTGATCAAACAACGGAGCGGCTGGCGACTCTTTCCCAGCAAGTCCAGAATCTCACCGCCATGGTCCACGGGCTCCAGCAACAACAGTCCGTGGCCACCCAGCATCAGACTGCTCCCCCCGCCAGTCAATAGTCGGCAAGGGGAGGTTCTCCTCGGCAGGAGGCTGGTCGGCGAGAGACCGGCCGACGTCAGGTTTCCCCTAGGAAGCCTCGACGCGAGCCCTCCAAGCGGCCGCGGTCCCCTGACCACGGCCCCAACAAATTTCCTCCCAAGCCACATCATCACGAGGAACCAAGGTGGAAGTCCCGACTTAAGTCTCCATCTCCTTCTGCCTCTTCTTCTTCTTCTTCCTCCGAGCCATCTCGGAGGGCCCCGACGATCAGCCGCCAGGCGGAGGAACGCCTGGAGGAGTACAACAGGCGCCTCGACGAGCTCGCCAAGAAGATCAATCATCAGCCGGAGGAAGAGTTCGACACTCGTCCTCCTTACACCCGCCGGATATTGGAGGAACCCGTCCCCTCCAGGTTTCGCTTTCCTCAGATAGACCCGTACGATGGTACGACGGATCCTCTCGATCATCTCGAGAGTTACAAAGCAATGATGCAAATCCAGGGCGCTTCAGACGCCCTTCTCTGCAAAGCCTTTCCCGCTACCTGCGGAAGGCCGCCCGTGCATGGCACTCACGCCTGCCCCCTCACAGCATCGACTCCTTCTGGGAGCTGGAGAAAGCCTTTCTGGAACACTTCGACGCCTGCCGGAGAATCCCAAGGGTAGCCGACAGTCTTTTCTCCGTCCGTCAGAAGGAGGGAGAGTCTCTGCGGGACTTTGTCCTGGTTCAAGGCCACCGCCCTCGAGGTCTATCACCTCGACGACGCGGTGGCTGCACTGGCGTTGAAGCGGGCACTCCTCCCGTCCCGCTTCACTTTCTCCTTGGATAAGAAGCCCTCAAGTTCTTATTCCGATCTCCTCCTCCGAGCTCAGAAATACATCCGCGCGGATGAAGCCGACTTCACCCACCGGGAATCTTCAAGAAACTTCAGCCACAAGCCTGCTTGCCCGAGCCCAGCGGGCCCCCTCGACACAGGCGAGCTGACCCGCCTCGTCGTTCCGAGAACAGGCGTCGGAGCCCCGTCCCTGACGAGAGTAAGCTCACGCCTCTTCTAGCCCCTCGATCCCACATTCTGATGGAGATCGAGGGTGAGCCTTATCTCCAACGTCCTCCTCCCATGAAGAAAGGTCCTCCCCCCGACAAGAGCTGCTACTACCGTTTCCATCGGGATTACGGCCACAATACCGATAGCTGCTACAACCTGAAGCGGGCCATCGAGGAGCTCATCCAGCGTGGCTACCTCGGCAAATATGTCCAAAAGGCGCCGCAGCCGCTACTAGCCCTCATGGGGGCCCCGCCTGTCCAAGCCCCGGTCGACAATGCCCCCACTGAGTGGATGGTCGGGATGGTGTCCTGGGGATCAGCTTCTGCACCTAAACGGCCGAGGGGGAGGAGTTGCCGAGTAATGTACTTCCTGGGAGGGTCCCTACCGCATCACTGAAACACTTCACAGGGGGGCATACAAATTAAAGGGACTCGACGAGAAACCCATTCCACGTACCTGGAATGCGGATAACCTCCGCCAGTATTATCAATGATGTATTCCCCTGGAGCATGAAGTAATAAAGGAGGCCCTTTCTGACACAGCAGACTGTTCTCCCTTGCGCTAGAGGAAGTCTCCCAAAAGGAGCTCACCGGCATCGCAGCCCACGGGACACCACTCGGCCCCGGCACAGCAATGCCCCCGAGTAGGTTAAGACCTCAAAGGCTCCGTAACCGGCTGAGTCGCCACTTGGGCGGCACACAAACCCCCAAGTTGGTTCAAAAGGAGCTCATTGGCATCGCGGCCCACGGGACACCACTCGGCCCCGGCACGGTGGTGCCCCCGAGTAGGTTAAGACCCTAAAGGCTCCGTAACCGGCTGAGTCGCCACTTGGGCGGCACACAAACCCCCAAGATGGTTCAAAAGAGCTCACTGGCATCGCGGCCCATGGGACACCACTCGGCCCCGGCACGACGGTGCCCCCGAGTAGGTTAAGACCCTAAAGGCTCCGTAACCGACTGAGTCGCCACTTGGGCAGCACACAAACCCCCAAATTGGTTCAAAAGGAGCTCACTGGCATCGTGGCCCACGGGACACCACTTGGCCCCGGCACGGCGGTGCCCCCGAGTAAGTTAAGACCCTAAAGGCTCCGTAACCGGCTGAGTCGCCACTTGGGCGGCACACAAACCCCCAAGATGGTTCAAAAGGAGCTCACTGGCATTGCGGCCCATGGGACACCACTCGGCCCCGGCACGACGGAGCCCCCGAGTAGGTTAAGACCCTAAAGGCTCCGTAACCGGCTGAGTCACCACTTGGGCGGCACACAAACCCCCAAGATGGTTCAAAAGGAGCTCACTGGCATCGCGGCCCACGGGATACCACTCGGCCCCGGCACGGCGGTGCCCCGAGTAGGTTAAGACCCAAAGGCTCTGTAATCGGTTGAGTCACCACTTGGGCGGCACACAAACCCCCAAGATGGTTCAAAAGGAGCTCACTGGCATCGCGGCCCACATGACACCACTCGGCCCCGGCACAGCGGTGCCCCCGAGTAGGTTAAAACCCTAAAGGCTCCATAACCGGCTGAGTCGCCACTTGGGCGGCACACAAACCCCCAAGATGGTTCAAAAGGAGCTCACCGGCATCTCGGCCCATGGGACACCACTCGCAGCGGTTCACAAACCCCCTGAGTGGTTAAGACCCTAAAGGCTCTGTACCCGGTGAGTCGTCCCTCGCAGCTATTCCCATACCCCGAGGCGGTTCAAAAGGAACCTAACGACTCTCAGCTCTCAGGTCACCCTTCGGGGTTCAAAAGGCTTCCGGCAGCCACAACTTACCTCAGCGGTTTCAACTCTGTGTCATCGATCGACGGCCAATCGGCCTCGACGGCTCTATTTCTGCTTCGGCAATTTTGTCACGGCCTCAGCGGCTTTATCTTGGCAGCCTCAAGCCGGCGGATAGCCATGAAAAGACTTCCAGACTCCGCGTTGGGAGAGGATTACTAGCTGCCCTCAGCTAGCCAAAGAAGGCATGCAGATGTCCATACAAGGCAGTGCAAGAGGAAAGGGGTTTCCCCACCTAGAAGGAATCATGGTTGAAGTTAACACGAAAGAGCAGATGCCAAGGTAAAAGTTCTACACTCCTTTCGCTTAGCTGATGCGGGGCACGCAAGCTCAAGGAGTGTGGGGGGCATTTGATGGGGCCAGTTGACCCTATGAAAATAAAGACAATAATTTTTGGACAGCCCACCTTGACAGCGGCGTCGGTCTCAACGTTGGCCGCGTCCCACCTCGATCTTGGCGTCGGCCGCGGCCCACTTCGACCTCAACGTCCGCGATGGCCCACCTCGGCCTCGGCAATCGGCCTCGCCCCTCGGCCACCTCAGCTCCAGCTGGCCCCGACACCTTCCTAAGCGGCCCCAGCACCTTCCTAGCCGGCCCCCCCGTCTCCAAGCTGGTCGGCCCCGACACTTTCCTAGCCGGCCCCTGGCGTGTCCAAGCTGGCTGGCCCCGACCCTTCCTGGTTGGCCCCGGCGTCTTCAAGCCCGCCGAGTCGGCCCCGACCCTTCCTGGTCGGCCCTTCTCGGCCCCGACATCTCCAAGCCCGCCGAGTTGGCCCCGACCATTCCTGCTGGCCCATCTCGGCCCGGCATCTCCGAGTTCTCCAAGCCCGCCGAGTCAGCCCCGACCCTTCCTGGTCGGCCCTTCTCAGCCCCAGCGTCTCCAAGCCCGCCGAGTCGGCCCCGGCCATTCCTGGCCGGCCCTCTCGGCCCCGGCATCTCCGAGTTCGGCACCTCACCAACGGCCCGGCGTCTTCCTGGCCGGCCCCCTACGTCTTCAAGCTAGGCGGCCCCGACACTTCCCAGCCGGCCTCGGCACCTCCCAGCCGGCCCCGGCATCTTCCCAGTCGGCCCCGGCACCTCCCAGCCGGCCCCCGGCACCTTCCTAGCCGGCCCCCTACGCCTCCAAGCTAGGCGGCCCCAGCACTTCCTAGCCGGCCCCGGCACCTCCCAGCCGGCCCCGGCACCTTCCTAGCTGGCCCCCTACGTCTCCAAGCTGGTCGGCCCCGGCACTTCCCAGCCGGCCCCGACACCTCCCGGTCGGCCCCGGCACTTTCCTAGCCGGCCCCGGCGTGTCCAAGCTGGCTGGCCTTGACCCTTCCTGGTCGGCCCCGGCGTCTCCAAGCCCGCCGAGTCGGCCCCGACCCTTCCTGGTCGGCCCTTCTCGCCCCGGCCATTCCTGGCCGGCCCCTCTCGGCCCCGGCATCTCCGAGTTCTCCAAGCCGCCGAGTCGGCCCCGACCCTTCCTGGTCGGCCCTTCTCGGCCCCGGCATCTCCAAGCCCGTCGAGTCGGCCCCGGCCATTCCTGGCCGGCCCATCTCGGCCCCGGTGTCTCTAAGCCCGCCGAGTCGGCCCCGGCCTTTCCTGGCCGGCTCCTCTCGATCCCTGCATCTCCGAGTTCTCCAAGCCTGCCGAGTCGGCCCCGACCCTTCCTGGTCGGCCCTTCTCGGCCGCGGCGTCTCCAAGCCCGCCGAGTCGGCCCCGGCCATTCCTGGCCGGCCCTCTCGGCCCCGGCATCTCCGAGTTCTCCAAGCCCGCCGAGTCGGCCCGACCCTTCCTGGTCGGTCCTTCTCGGCCCCGGCGTCTCCGAGCCCGCCGAGTCGGCCTCGGCCATTCCTGGCCTATACCGCCCCAGCACTTCCTGGCCGGGGAGGTCTGCCCCGGCCGCCCCTGGCCAGCCGGGTTCAGCCTCGACTCCCCCGGAGGGTCAAGGTGTCCCAGTTCTCCCAGCATGGATCCAGCAGTTCAAGAAACCGCCTCTCTGACTCGCGTCGCCTGACAATGCCAGGTCCACCTACTACTGGCCACGTTGTTGATGGGACTAGACCCAACTACCCAACAGCCCCGCTGGCTGATGGGACTTAGCCCACCAACCGCCGCTTTCTCCCTTTCCGATGGGACAGGACCCACCAACTAGCGCAGATTTACGGACCTCCCAAGAACTCCGCAGACATTCCCTCCTTACGAAATCTCATGTGATCATGCCAGGGTCAACCCCTATAAAAGGTGAATCCACCCAGTAAACAGGTATGCGCGATAATCCCCAAAAGCAATGCCTTAGCATTCAGAAAGGAATCCCTCCTCCCTGAGACCTCCTTTTTCATACTAAAAAGGGCTCACTCGAGCCCCTCTTCAGCTGTGACCTCAGTTGCTAACTTGGGCATTGGAGGGTCCCACCGGAGAACCTTCTCGGTCCTGGGGGTAACCTGGTGAAGAAGAGCCTGGAGAAGCATTCCGTTTCCGACGTCCAGAATAGGTGATTGAGCGTCATCAGTACACAATGATGAAATTTAACTACATCGTTCCATGCTTTGCCATTTAGTCTTCATTTATTAAATAATACATGTATATAACCATTGACCTATGTTTGTCCTCGTTCTTCTATAAAAAAAAAATTCTAAATGACCAATGAAATGTAAAGCCATGCACGCGGAGAACCCATGACAAACAATGTCTATGGAAGCTTGGTTTCGCTTTATTTTCAGGTACCCTTCGGTGTATCACCTCGAGAGAAACTTTGACAAAAAATTGGCAAGGCTCCTATATTTTTGACTTAAATTAAATATTATTTCTATATTTTTTATTATTTATATTTTTTAAATTTATAAAAATAGTTAATACATCAATTAAGTGTATTAATTGTAATATTGAAAGACATGTGAATCTATTAAGTGTAGCAACAATGCGTATGTTAAGATGAACGTATGGTAAAACTTTAAAAATAGAATTAGAAATAAACATATAAGAGAAATGATAAGAGTAGTCCCAATTAAAGATAAAATGAGAGAAAATTGATACGGTATCTTGGACATATACAATGTAGATCAATTAGAAAGAGTTTTTTTAACAATCCATGATAAGAATAGAAATAGAGGTAGACCTAAACTAATGCGAATAAAATAACTTCACATAGCCGACCATGTGGTTGAAAAAAAGGCTTAGATAAGTTGAGTTGAGTTAATACATCAATTCCATTACACTAAGCTATTAATGACCATCGGAATATGGTATTTCTTATCTAAATTGAAGCCATGGCAAGAACACGTTAGAATATAATACTTTTGATCTAAATTGAAGCCATGGTGAGAATATGCTTGTTAATATAGAGAGTGAGATAATAAATTAGTAATTGTGAGATAATAAATTAGTAATTGTATTCATATTATAATAATTTAGATGTATTAGTTTATTGATTAAAACATCTTAATTTTAATGTTCAATCATTGCTTATGATTGAACAAAACATGCGGGTCCTACTCTAATTATAATAGTTGTATAAGGAAAAAAAATGATGATAAGTTAAAAGCTTTTAGTTGCTTTAATAATTGCTTTACAAACTTAAATAAGAGATATTTTTTTAGTCATATCTAATAGAACATCTTTTCAACTTCAATCTTCACTTCTTTTTTTCACATTTTAGTTCTAAAGTTTGAAATACGTTATACAAATTTTGCCGATGAGCATAAGGAGGCAATTATTTATTCTATTTTCAATTCTATTTTATGGAATTTGAAGATAGTATTCTTTAATTAGAACCATTTAATGACTTTTGTCGCAATATATAAGGTATATAGTTTTATTATGGTGTAGGTTTTAGTTACTATATATATATATATATATTTTTGTTACAAACGGGCGATTACATTAGTCTAGCGTGAATCAAGCCCGACATGTCGGAATACAATATCTGAGATAAGACTATAGGACATAAATCACTCGGTCTCCAGGACCAAAAACCAGAGTGCTGGGCCACCCGGGCAGCTACCCAATCAGCCGCTGAGTTAGCTTCCCGGTAAATATGCCGAATCTGGACTCTGGAAGCCTGATGGAGCATAGACCTGATGTCGCATAGCAAAGGGTTAGAAGACAAGGGGTCGCCGGAATCCTGCCAGAGCCAACGCACCACTGTAGTGGAGTTCCCCTCAATACTAAGATGGCGAAAACCCAGATTGTGGATAGCATAAGATATGCCAGCCCACGCCGCATATAACTCGGCAAGCGACACTGACAGGTCAAGAGAACCAAATCCACCAGCCGCAATCATCAACCCGTCAGAATCTCGGATCACAAACCCCGAGCCAGCCAGCCGACTTTGGACACTACCATCAAAGTTGTTTTTGACAGATCCTAGTGGAAGGGGTTCCCAGGAAATGAAGACCATATGCCAGCGCGCTACCGAGGCAGCAGGGGAATCCCATATGCTAGGTCTGTCAATATCAAATCTTGACTGGTGGATCATGTATTCGTCAGAGAGGGATAGAGCTGTCCTAAGGCTCTTGTGGGGGGGTCACTTTTATCAGAAAAAATTTTTCTATTCCGAGCCAGCCAAACCTGATAAGCAATATAAGTAGCTGAAGATCTCAATCGAGTTGTGCCCCTCTGCCGGCCCTGTCGAATCATCCTCAGAAAAGAAGAATGACAAGAGCCACTACTAACAAACTAGGAATGATAACCTGCTATCTGCCAGACTAATCTAACACTGTCGCAAGTGAAGATAGCATGGTCAACTGTCTCCTCCTGCACCCTGCATAACGGGCACATAGGCTGGATCATCAAACCTCTACTCGAGAGCAGAGAGCAGGTTGGAAGGCAGTCCCAAGCCAGCTTCCAAATGAATAGCTGCACTCTATGGTGAATGGGAAGCTTCCAAATCTAAGAGACATCCCGTAACTGCCTAGGCTATGGCCTATACTCCTGTATAAGATCCCTAGTCAGAGCACGAGTCGTATAGGATCTCCTCCAAAGTCTGGTGTCCGGAACTCTGCTCGATATAAGAGGGATGGACAAAATACACCGGGCTAGCTCTGCCCCAAAAAGAGTGGCAACATGGGAGGTATGCCAGCCAGTGCAATCATGATAAGTTAAGTCAATAACTCTCATGCCAGATGCAATGTTAGTGCTCATAAAAGTAGGCCAGCGAGACAATGGAATATCAGCCAACCACGTATCTCTAAGCACATCAATAGAAGCACCATTACCAATCATTCACGAGACACGAGGTAGCACAGCCGGAGCATGATGACACACCTCTTTCCAGAAGAACGAGCAGGCACGAGTAGGCTGGGGAGGTGTGTAAGAGGACCAATCATATACTTAGCACGCATAAATGAGCTCCATAAACAGTCAGGATCAAGCAAGAATCTCGTCGCGTGCCTAGCAATCAACGCCTCCCTCCTCACAGTGAGGGATTGAATCCCAAGCCCTCCCTCCGATATCGGCATACAAACAATATCCCAAGCCACCAGGTGGATCCCATGGCCATCCTGCATCGAACCCCATAGGAAATCTCGAAACCATCTCTCCATCCGCCTCAAGCAAGTCACCGGAATGGCTGCATTGGATAGAATGTAGAGAGGAAGAGAAGTAAGCACAGAGCGAATAAGGGTGAGCTTGTCCATCATAGATAACTCAGTGACCTACCACCCATCCAAACGAGCCCTGACCTGGCGCTCAAGATCAAGGAAATCAAAACATCGTGGCCGTCTCCCTGTAATCGGAATGCCCAGATAGGAAAGCCGATCAGCCTGAGCAGAGATCCCCAAAATAGACTTAATGGTCTGCCTCACATGAAGGTTGGTCTTCGGACTAAAGCAAATCATGGATTTATCAAGGTTAACTTTCTGTCCAGAAGCCCTGCAGTAAGACTGAATCACTGACTCAAAAGCTGTCGCATTGCTGATAGTAGCTCTCCCCACCAAGATACAGTCATCAGCAAAAAGCAAATGAGATAGCAAGGCCCATGGGAACCCGCACTATAGGGGACAATAGCAGACGCCTGTTGAGCTTGATGTAGAGCTCTAGACAGAGCATCAGCAGTGAGGATGAACAGGAAAGGTGAGAGCGGACAGCCCTGCCTGAGACCAACAGCGGACTGGAAATAGTTCGTATGGCTGCCGTTAACAATGATGGAGAAGGACGGCCGCTGAATGCAGGCCCTAATCCAGGCTATAAAAGGCTCAGCAACCCCAAACTCCTGAAGAGCTCTATATAGGAACTCCCAACTCACTCTATCATAAGCTCTTTCCATATCCATCTTAATAGCCATTAAGCAGTGACGAATAGGAGCCCTGTGGAGATCATGCATAACTTATTGAGCTAAAAGAACATTATCAGAAATGCACCGCCCTCTAAGAAAAGCCCCCTGCTCAGGAGAAATAATGCGGGGAATAACCACTCGCAGCCGAGAAACCAGGAGCTGAGCACAAATCTTATATAAAGTGGTGCAGAGACTGATAGGGCAAAAATGCTGAGGCTTGGAAGCATCGGGCTGCTTCAGTACCAGGGCTATAAGGGTCCGATTCCAATCAGGGGGGATGGAGTTGGTCTGAAAGACAAGCTGGATGGCCTGAAAAACATCCTGTCTCACAATAGCCCAATAGTGATGAAAGAAGAAGGGGGAAAACCATCAGGTCCCGAGGCCTTATCAGGACCCATATTCCATAAAGCCTCCCTAATCTCCTCAGAAGAAATTGACCTAGTAAGACAGTCGTTCTCAACCTCAGTAACCTTAGAGAAGGTGGGAACAGAGCACACAGGGAACCCATCCCCCAAAATCTCAGTCCATCGAGAACGAAAAACCGAAGAAGCTGGTCCCCAATAGCCTCACTGTTTTCCTGGACATTACCCTCCTCATCAACAAGCCGCCGAATCCAGTTCACCGCTCGACGCTTCAAGGTAGCCTGATGAAAAAATCTAGTGTTCTAATCCCCCTCCTTGATCCACTGAATACGGGATCTCTGCCTCCAATACATCTTTTGCTGCCGAAGGAGGGATGGTGGAGAGCAATGCTAGATCGAAGAGCAGTAAGGTCAGAATCCTGCAAACAGCCATACCGATCTTCCTTGTCCTGAATAGAAACAATAGTGTGCTCAGTCTGTTGAATCTGCTGAATAATATCACCAACCTCTTCTCTATTCCATCTGGACAATCGGCGCCTAGCCAGCTCAAGTCACCGAGATAATCTATAAGTGGCACTCCCTCTAACAGGAATACGCCAAACCTGAGCAATTAAGGAGCGGGCAGCAGAATATGAAGTCCAAAATTTCTCAAATCTAAATTCACCCCTTCTCTGAGCAGCTACATTAGTGGTGATTAGGAGAGGGCAATGATCGAAGGCAATCCTGGAAAGATGTGTAACAGTAGTAGAAGGGAAGGATCGAATCCAATCTGCCGAGGCAAGAACCCTATCTAGCCGTTTCGACACTCTAGAAGAGCCATGATGGTTATTGCACCAGGTGAATTGGGCTCCCTGGAACCCCAAATCCAGCAGATTGGCAGAAGCTATGAAGGTCTAAACTCAGAAATACCAGCAATCTCCACAAACTGCCTACCCCCCCTCTTCTCATTAGCCTCCAAAATACAGTTAAAATCACCAGCACACAGGGCAGGAATGCCCTGAGAAAGCAGAGACAGGATCTCGTCCCAAAGAGAACGGCGGATCCGGAAATCGGTACTAGCATAAACACCAAACAAAAGCCACGAGGCCAACGAGCCTTCAGATATAACAAGGGCAACCTGCTGACCATATAGATGAAAAGCATCAACTCTAATATCAGCAGGCCTCCACAAAACCATAATGCTACTAGATAAACCCTCCGACTTTATAGCATAAGAAGACCAAGATCTAGATAACTGTCTTCTAACATAGGCTAGACTATCGCCAGACAAGCGAGTCTCCAACAAAATACAAATATCACAATTATGGAGCTGCATCAGCCTTCCAAAAGAGGAGCGAAATGAAGGTTTCAGGGCTCCTCTAACATTCCATATAAGGATCTTCATTCAGAAGGGAGGGACCAACCAAAACCCCCCGACATCTCCGTATCAGGTGAGCCACTTGCAGGGATCACTCCCTCCAAAGGACACTGATCCTGACTATCCATGGCCTCTACAGTGACCTTCAAGCCTTTCTGAGTAGGGCAACTACAGAGTCATGGGACCGATCTTCTGCCAACATCATCTGGGGGCCTTAGTGGGAATCGCTGAACCCTGAATCTCCGCAGTCCGACTAATCTTAGGCCCACCACCCTGGAAAGTCATAGGCCCATTCATCACCTCAGACACTGAGAGAGCCAATGAGGAATGCACCACACTTTTACTCGGGAGTTTCCCTTTTCCTTTTACAATTTTTGAAACAACCCTTGGGGCCGGAGTTTCAATAGGACGGGCTCGCTTCAGTGGGCCCGGATTAGCTTCTTTGCGGGTCCTCGGTCCACCAGCCGAATTGTCATTCCCTAATTGGGCAAAGGGGTTGATTGGATTCACAGGGGCCTGCTGCAGAGGAAATTCAGCCTCATGAGAAAGTTCAGAATAAACCGGCATGGCACCCTCCATCTCAGCCAAATCAGCCACCCGGGTCAAGGCCACAGCAATAGACCCATCCCCTAGAGCACAGTGCCCGCAGCTGATGAGCCTTGGATCTCCCCCGATATCGCCTCCCTGTTACCTTCACCAGAGTTCACAGTTGAGCTTGATCCAACAGGCCCAGCCACCGCAGCTCTCCGGACTCTCCGAGCAACCTTCTTCGGAGCTTGCCAACCCTCAGGAGGGACAGACGTAGCTCGATGGGACGATGAAGAAGGAGGAGCAGCCGAAGACAGAGGGGGTCACCGCCGACGGAGTGCAGCCATCCACGGCCCAAAAACTGGGCTATCCGAAGAAGACGCATCAGTTGAAGAAGAGAGGCAGCTGCCCGCCGGATGCACCGAACCACAGTGAGCACAAATCCCCTCCAGGTGTTCATAGATAAACTACTGCCAGAATGGCAGAGCAGAGCCGCACACCCTCGCTCCCGGCCGCAGAGGTTTGGTCAGGTCCACCCGGACGCAGGCACGGGCAAACCCCCCCTCCTCCTATCCCTTGTCGCAGCGTCAATGAACTGGAAAGATCCAACAGCAGAGAGGATTGATCCAATGATCTCCTCAGACCAGAATTCAATTAGAAGAGATGGCATTCTGATCCAAAGCAGAGCAGTTGCCATGGCACCCTCCGACGGCACGAACTGAGGATGCCAATCCTCCACCGCGATCACCTAACCATTGGCCATGCATGGCCTGCCAAGGGCAATCTGTTTTGCTGATGGGTCAGAGAATCAGAAGAAGTAGTTGCGGTGGGCCAAGCTAACGGACTCCACATCACTGGCAATCCATGCACGGCGGAACTCCCGCACGATTGCATCAGCCGGGATCCAGCAGGAGAGAGACCGAGCAATCACCGCTCTCTGACTTCAGTCCGAGGTAGCCTCTCCAAAGTCCTGGCCGGAACCTGGATCACCTCCGGGAATCACCGTTCCAAGTCCTCGATCTATGCCGGAGAAGGTGAAGAAGCCACCTACTCAAACCGGCTATCAGTTACCTGATTCCACTCCCTAGCCTCCCTCCTGCCTCCATCCGAATCGACTGGAATGACATTCGGGTTGGAAGCCATCGTCGTCTGAAAGCGATCAGACCGGCATCGACGATCGCCGGAGATCAGCACCAAGAAAGATCGAAAGCACTAATCTTGATGCACACCCAAACAGAGCATGGAGTCGCCTGAAGCACAAATTCTAAAGCACTATTATTTGTCATGCAGTAATAAGAGAAATCCGATCTCGTTCTTCGTTACTATAATATATAGTTACTATATTTTATGAAAGAACTGGCTGATCTAAGAGAGCAAAGTGATTTTGATAGAGCTTATAAGAGAGAAAAAGGCATGGTTGAAGTTGAGTCAATTAGGACTTGGAAGAAGCGATTGAATGATGAGAACTTTTTAAAGCTTGATGAGTAAGTACTTTGAAGTGATAGTAATAGTGATAGGTGAAGTATCACTAGAATTTCTATGTTTTATAAGTTTATATTTTAAATGTAATCTTATTTTTATTTATAATTTTATGACTATTATTATAGAAGTAAAAGGATGCCAACTCATTTGCTTTTGTCCTCATTAGTCATTATATGATATATGATGATACATCTTGTAATGAAATATCATATTTAGCATATATGAGTTTAATCAATCATCATTAAATTATCTAAAAAGATTGATGGTATCTTTATACGTTGATCAGTTAGTTCGTTAGCATTTAATCTGATTAATGTTATAATAGAAGTTTATTAAAAAGAACTATATATCTTGTAATGGATAATCTCTGGCCTATATAATTGTTATGTAATTTATTGAGGTTTGAAAATAATTTTAAATGATATAAAAATTAATAGCATCTAAATAAATTTTATAGTTTAAAATTTAAGTATAAAGACAATTCATCTATTATTATAGCATTATAATTTTGAATAAGTGTCATTAATTATATATATAATAATTTTTATTTTAATGAATTTAGTAAAAATAAGTGATGAGAAAGAAAATATTTGGGTTAAAGTTAAAAATACCGGGTGGGCGTTCTTTTCGAATAAGATGGTACAGTAAAAAAAACTTGTTTAGAGCTCGTTGCCTCCAACAAACTCTTAACTGAGGTTGCAAATAATCATAATAAACTCTTAACTGAGGTTGCAAATAATCATAATTGATCTCCGTCCGATCCCATTTTCTACTTCCAGCATCCCATTCGGATTGCTTCACATGGATTAAATTTAAAATATTTTGATTTAAAATGGATTTACATTGAATCATGTATGTATTTAAGTTACATATTTAATTATTATTTTATAATTAAAATTTAGTAATTAATAATTAAATATAAATTTATTTTAAAAATAAATATGATTAAAAGTGTTATTTAAAAATTTTAATTCTATTTAAATAAATAAATATTATTGAAATTATGAATTGTTATTTTAAAATATTTATTTATATATTTAAAAGATATTATAAATAAAAAAATTATCAAATAAAAATAGACGGAAGAGGACTGGTTGTTGGGATGAAAGAAAAATAATTGGTATGAGAGTGTATCTAACAAAATGGATGAATATAATTATGAGTTGAATCGATGCGGATTTGAATTGTGTTGGATCTAATTTTTTATTGTTACGTGTCTAATGGAAGGAGCTATCCATTGGCAGGCTTGCTCCTCATTTCCTCTGCTACGAAATTTATTCATGTTACGGTATTCTATATTTTAAAAATTATTTTATTCACGAGAGTTCAAATCATTTAATGAATATTTTAATTTTTTTTAAATCTCCATATTTATATAAATTTTATGATTGTTAAATTATCGTAATTAAACAGTGGTTAATGTATAAAATTATTACTCCCATGTCTGCCGAACGTTTGCCGACCACTCCGATTCGTCTCACCGTCGCTTTCGTTCTCTCTCCCGTTTCCGATTCCAATGGTCTACGTCGCTTCTTGGGACGAGTTCGTGGAGAGATCCGTGCAGCTCTTCCGCGCGGATCCTCAGTCGGTATCCCTCTCTATTCCATTCCGTGCCCCTCCGTTAAATTTCTTTTTTCCTTTTAATTCCTCTTTCGTTTGATCTTTCTCTCGTTCTGATCTTTTTTTTTTTTTTTTTTTCTCTTACCGATTCATCGCTTTAATCGCTCTGTCCCGGTACGCGATGAAGTACAGACACTGCGACGGGAAGCTCGTCCTCAAAGTTACCGACAATCGTGAGGTATTCCCCGATCTCTCTCTCTCTCTCTCTCTCTCTCTCTCTCTCTATATATATATATATATATATATATATATATATCTTGCAATTGTCTTGTAGGATTGATCATATTGCCCCGCTGAAATAGAGAAAAGGACAGATCTTAAGGGCAATTCCTGATTCTTATGGTGTTTTCTTGGAAGTAGGTCAATATCACTTTGACTTGGTTTACAATCGTTGCATTGCAAATTCGTATAAAAACATAGTGATCCAGATGAGTGTTCTGAGTTTGAGTCAGGTAATTTGATATAGGACATAGGTTTGTCATCTTGGTGCCGAGGGATGTTGTAGTAAAATTAAATTCTAATATAGTATCAAATGTATGCAGTTAGTATGCCATCCGAACTAATAGGTACATCCAGTATGGTGGCATACTGACTACTATGACATTGCCATGATATAGAATAAGAGAATGCTTGGTCTATGTATGATGTTTCTTCTCTCTATCCTCATTCTAATTTGCACCTTTTGATCATATAGTCTTGGTTATCTCGTTTGGTCATGACTTGATGTGCGATTGTTTCTTGAACTTATGTTTCTTAAAGAAGGGGATGGGGTTGTTGCCCTTACTTTTTATGTTATGAATTTGGTGGAACTCACAATCATGGTGTAAAATATTCTACACTTTACTTTTTCCTATCATTGTTCCAATGAAAGGTTATCAGAAAGCTCGAGAAGCTTTGTAAATGCTTTTCATAGAACAAGCTTTTTGAGACCTGTTCTCCTTTCCAACATTCATCATTTTAGCATTAAGCTTCTTCCATGCTGCGAAGAGTGGACAAAATTTCTATTTCAAATTAAAAATCATCTCAAGAAAATCCATGCCATATTTTAGTTTCGTTTTTTCACTTGTTCCCTTGTTTCTTGGCCGATATGTTAATGAGGAGCAAATTCCATCAGTTGCTTTCATACTATTATTTTAAAATTTATCTTCCCTAGTAGTGGAATCACATATGCATGTTCAGTTAGGCATATCTAATGAACATGTTGCCCCTATTGAATAAATATCCAGTTAATGTATAATCAACATAAAGAAAATCATTTCTGACCAAGATCTCTTAGACATAATTTGATTGAAATCTTAACTCCACCAGTAAAGTTGTATGATGATATATATAATATTTCTCCATCTTTCTTAATGAAAAAACTCTAACTGCCTACTTCCTGAGATAGAAAATCCACCACCAATCCCCAGTCCAACAGGGCACAAACACCAAGGAGCTTTGCTTTTTCTAAACTAAAGGTCAGTTCATTAGGTTAAGAGAAATAAGCTACAAGTTAACCTTTGTGTCACTTTCATTATGGCATATTATTGATCATAAGTAATTTTGTCAATTATATGTAGTCAGCAGCAATTATTAACCAGAAAGCGCTATTCCAACTATTTGATTGGCTTTATGAATTCTTGCTGACCATGTATTGCTATTTGGGCTAACTATGTTGTTGCTTCAAGCTGTGTCTTTAAGTATTCTTTATATATATAATGGAGTGCAGTTGCAATAAGCATAGGGTGCTATGATTGGATCTTACACCCACTACGAAAATCTAAATTTGGTGGGTAAAAAATGCAAGCCCAAGAAATTTTATGTGGTTTACAAGGCCTAGAATTCTTTGTATGAAAGGCCTCTCACCTATTCCTCAAGACCTCACAGAACATTTAGTGGCAAGATACCATGTATTGATTTTGGATGACTTTATGCATCAGCAAGGGAACTTCAAACATGCAATTCCCTTCTTTTTTTTTGTTACATAGGCATCTGAGGCCTGACAAATCACACTCAATGTTTTAGGTTGGCATTTTTCAACATTGAAATTGAATTTTGCAGCGAGAACAAATTCCCCTTTTTATATTGTAGTTGATCTTGTACCTGTGTCTATATATGTATGCATATATGTATATTCACTGCTACATCATGGCAGTTTTAAACTACTGCATATATCAATTCTAATATGTGGTATTTGCCTTCAAATATTACCATGGATAGCACTTCATCATCTAGACGTTTTGTTTTCATTGTTGCACATTAACTGTGAGCTTTTGAAGTTTATTTTCTGGTAGTGACACCAACTAGATAATTTTACGATTAAAATATTTGATAAATAGAAGAGGTATGTAGCTGTTAAGTGTTCTGTAGCTTTTTTGTAATGATTCCTATAATGAGAATATGAGCATGAATAAATGAGTCTTTAAGTATCTGAAGTTGTTAGAGTTTGCTAAAAGCTCTTTTTCATTGAGAAAGGGCGGGAATTAGGAAGAGGAGAATGATGTTTGAGAATGATACTTGGATTGTGAAGTTGTATACTTGCTTGGATGATTGGTCTGCATCACTTGACTTACAGATTTGAAGAGGATTTATTGCATGTTCTTACAGTTGTTGGCAAGCTACGTTGCATGCTCTTGATTAAATGTCCCTATTTAATGGTAAGGTATTTAGGTTTGAGTGTATTGTAGATGAAATTTCTTGGTGAAATTTTAGTATGAATTACCACAACCATAACCCTCAAATCTTTTATCAACTATTTGGGGTTAACTTCATGGATCCTTATTTGTTGAACATTCTGATTAGGTAAACTTTTGATTATATTTCAAGATTCTAGTGTTCATTCTCAAAACTGATGTTATTTAAGGTTGACAAAACTACCAACCTGTCATCTTAGGTCTTTCCCAGTCTTTTTTTTTTTTTTTTTTGCATCCTTCAACAAAGATTAAGATGCATTGCTATTGAAGCTTCCTCATATATTTATTGTGCATGTTCATACAATTTCAATCAAATTTTCATCACTTTGTAATTAATTCGTGCCATTTCTACATCTTCTCTAATACATTCATTTCTCATTCTATCCTTATGTCACCACACATCCATCTAAACATTATCAGTTATGTTACATTCAATTGGTTTTCTTGGAACCTTTATATTGCTCAATATTTTGAGCCATATAATATTATAGGTTTATAATTCTTCTATAAAATTTTCCTCTTAGTTGCCAAGATATTCCATGATCACATGGTATGTTAGAAGCACTCTACCACTTGATCTGAAAGATCTAGCATACCTGTTTTCATCCGTCTTTCTATTGTTTCTCTAATAGATCCCACTTTTGTTAATCAACACTGTATCATAGTCAAGTAACATGTGCCATAATGCTTTTTCTAGAATATTATCAGCATGTTCATTGCTAGTTAACATATAAAGATATGGGCTAAGTTCTAATCTTTAGTGCAGCCATGCAAGTATACTATGACTAAAAATACACTTTTTATAGTCAGGAATACTTAAAGCTTATAGTTGCTCCTGCATAACTCCTTCATAATTTCAATTTATCTCTTCAAATATTTTCTTCTAAAACCAACAAAAATACATTTATTTGTTATCTTATCATATTTTTTATTTAAGTCTGTAAAGACCATATGTCAACATTTTCCCTTTGACAGAGATAACCTCCATTGATCTTCTGGCACAAACCAGATTTTGTCTTGATCTTTGTGCAATTATCCTTTCTTATAACTCATAGAGTGGCTCGAGAACCTTTCTTTTTTTCTTTTTCTTTTTTTGATAATCAGGGCGATTTTATATTTTATCCTATCAGGAAATTAACTGAATTTTTATTTGAAATTTCAATACAAAATAATTTAAGGGATCGAATGTGAGCTGGAATATTATTTTTTGAGAGTAAGGGAGAGAGACCTACCCACATTGTATATGCATAGATCCAAATACATGAGACTGCACCACACTAGACTTGAACCCATAATCCTGGTTGCTAGGCTGAGGGGTGACCATTGGGGGATGGCCTGGATCACTGGATGGGAACTATAATAAAGGATGAGACTCCTCATTCCTTTTGTTTGTTGTGACCGAATGCTTCTTCTATCAGTTAATAAGGTTCTTATGCTCAAGTTATCTAAAATATTGTATTTTTAGATGGGCAATTTGATAGCTGATTATGGTTATGAGGAAAAGGTGTTTATGCCTAGTTCCCACCGATGATTTTATGAATAGGTGTCATTTTGTTTGTGGAAATAATCATGTGGCAGTAGATGTTTGTCAGAAGATTTGACAGAAGGAAGAATCCTCAGAATATGACCATGATTTTGGCTTTATTCAAATGTAAACAATATTATTTGAGAGGATGGAATCCATGGTTTTCATAAAATGCAATATACCTCCAGCAGATGATTTGTACTGAAAGAGTCGGTGATATATTTGCCATAGAGTCTTGTTTTTTAACCCGTCGATCATCCGTAAGAACTATCTTCTTCTACCAAAAATAAGAAATTTGGATCCTAGAATGATAAATTTTGGTCCATAAGGAGGCAAACAGTTTTTCTTCGAATCGGTGAGGTGATATATAAGCTTTGTCATGCAATCCTTCAAGCTGTTGAAGATGTCTAAAATAATTCATCATTTTGTTTTTCAAATTTTGTTTGCCCTATTTTGTTGTGGTGGAGATCTTTCTAAAGTTTTGGGTATATTATATGGATAATTCATGCATTATTGCACGTTTCATGAATTTTTTTTTTTTAATGAATTCCTTCAAATTGTTTTGTTTCTACCATCTTGACTTGATGTTACCAGTCATTTTTCGTGTTAGCACAAGAGATTTTCCCAAATTACTCATGTACTTGCACCTTCATTGAATTTATACGGGATACAGACAAACTTCTGTTTAGTTTTGTGAATATCCTAAAAATTTGCACCGGCATGGTAAAAAAATGTGAGCAATGTGCAACGAACACTTCATCCCATGCGCTGATTGATAAATCTAGGCTAAAAATAACTTCTCACAGATCTGATTACAATGGCAGTGGAGGAAATACACCCTAGAAGCCAAAAAACTAAGCCTTGATGAAACAAGTTCCATTTGGCCAATATCTAAATTTCTGATATTTTATTTTATTTTTTGTTTTGCAATGCCATTTAAAATATGTTAAACAAGCTTTAATTTGCATGAAGTCTGATACTATGTTTTTTTTCATCCATGTTCACAGTATTCAATGAAGTAAATCTTTAATAATTCTTGGCAAGTTGATGCAATAATTATGATATTTTGCAGTGTCTGAAGTTCAAGACAGACCAGGCCCAGGATGCGAAAAAGATGGAGAAGCTCAACAACATATTCTTCACTTTAATGGCCCGTGGTCCTAATGGTGTTATACCTTGTTCAGCGATCCATTTTATTAATATTTGCTAACTATTTAGTTCAGTGAAAATATACATCCATTAGGTTTTTAGGCATTGGTTTTCTTCATAATTTTGCAGCTGACATATCAGAAGTATCAGGCAAGGAGCAGGTGGAGCAGCAGACATCAAAGAAAGGGAGGGGAAGGAGGCAGTAAAATTCTGTATGCTATCTCATGGGGATCAAGGGGAGCAAAGAACGTATTTTGTAACAGGAAAAGGATTCAAATTGTTGCCAGAGGCTGTGCTTCCAACTTCAAAGAGTGTGCGATCTTCTACAACTTTTTTGAGTAGGATTCTATGCAGAACTATGATTTCATTAGCCTCTTGTTTTCCTCTCGTGGCAAAGTTTTCAAATCCTTGGCAAAGATGTCAAACTATTTGCAGATAAGTTTTCAAATGCCAATGGTGTAGAATTTTGGTGGTATGTTGGTTGGTTTGAAGCTTTTTTTTAATGACTGGCTGTCAACTTAGATCAATGCCCCACTCTTTGTATTCATGGAACCGTCATTGAGGCAATTCAAAGTGTGTGTTTGGTATGAACTTAAAGGGGATGAAAAGTTAATTTTCATCCCCCCAAAGCAGATGATTTTTTTCTCCCTTTACCCCTTAAATTGGTAATGTAGGGAGAGACAAGTTAACAAGATTTTATGGCAAAAATTATTCAAAGGAGCAGATATTAAATATCTTATCACTCTCTTACATCTTATCTTTTTACATTAATGATATTAATAAAATATTAATAATATTATTTTTAACAAGGATTCTGTTAATATTATTTGGTCCTTGTGCTACATATGGAAGTTCTTGGGAGCTAAAAATGTATTTATATTTAAAATTTTCTTGAAACGTATTGATATATGATTGGAGGAAAATGGAATGAGGCAGATGAACTCATAATTCCAAGATATTCTGACTGATACTTGTTTTGTTAGTTGGTATACAGGTCCAAAATTATCATGCATATCGTAAAGAATGAAGATGATCAAAGAATTTTTGAATATAGAGATTTAAAGAGGAAAGAAAAGATCATGATACAAATCTTACTTTAAAGTTTAAAGTATTTAATTTAATTGTTATCATCATTCTAATGCTCTAGAGCATCTGTTACAGATAACGGACTAAGAAGGTGCTTAGAGGGTAGTAGCAAGATTTTTAAACCAATACTAGTGTTTTTAAAAGCTGTTTGGTTTATAAAAATGGGGCTTTGGAATGAAAACTGAAAGCTTTGGAATGAAAATTGGATTTACTGATTTTGATTCTATTGTTTGTTTGGATAGAATTAATTTGATTTCAATTTCATCTGAAAACATAATCATATTTTAGAAAGGGTTCATAATCCAAACTTTTACTCAATATTACAGTTTTCATTAACTATTCTCATTCTTTTTTCACACTTCTTCTTTTCTTTTCTTACCTTCACAGCATGAGTAATGAAAATAATTTTCTTACTAGTGTATACCATAATCACATATTAAAAAGAAACAAATCAAACAACGGTATAGAAACCTAATTTTTTTTCTTTTTCTCTTTTCAGCACTTGAGGGCTCTCATATCTCTAAAAATATTATTATGTTATGCTTTATTTTAATCTTCTTTTATTCATAATTTTTAAGTTTATTATTATAAAATAAATATTAAATCAATTATATATATTATATATATATAAAATAATTAAATCTTGAAGTTTTTGGCTCACGATATGTTTGAATGAACTAAAAAAAATGAAATGGAAATCAATCTAAATTCGGTTTCATGTGAACCAAACATGAGTATTACAATAAAATTTGATTTCGATTTTAATTTCAATTCCAATTCTAACTTAAACAAGTGAGCCATTAATATAATATTTGGACAATCTAACTAGAAATAAATAACTCCATCAAGACCAATTTCAAACCCGGATAAAAGAGAAGGATTGCATTAGATAGCTGACAATAAAAACTTTGTCAAATTTTTTAAATACGAATCTATTAAATAATGACCCATATAATTAAAAAAAAAAAAAGACTAAAATGAGTTGAATTGAGTAACTAGAAATAAATAATATGCTTATTTTATAGCTAGTGATAAATTTTATGAATTATTTTAACATCGTTGACTTAAATCAAATATAGTAAAGTAAAGTTGATCGTCAATTTCTTTTCTTTTGGTGCCACACGTATGTCTATATTAAATACTATTTAGTGTAGACAAAAGATTCTTTCTTTCTTTCCTAAACTCTTTCTTTTTACCTCTCTTCTCCTTATTTTTATTTTTTTTTTATTTTCATGCAAAAGTCTCATATGCCAAAAAAAAAAAAAATCTTTCTACGGTTTCAAATCAATATTTTTGAAATTTAAAATAATTTAACTTTTATTTATCTTATTTTAATTTTTAATTTAAAAAAATAATTTTAAATTTTAAATTTAATAATATAAAATTAAAGAAATTATTATAAGTCCCTATTTTATTTTATCCATTAAATGCTTTTTTTTTTTCAACTCATTTTCGTTCCTTAAACTTGTTTAAGTTTTTACCGCTATTTTAAGTTTTATAATAACTTTAACAACAAGCGCCAGGGTTTCTCATATATTGTACAACCCCATTGCTTGCATACTTATTGATGGAGCTGATGGAGCCATACCTAATCAACGGTGAAGATATAATGAAGCTGATATGGTCATGCCCGATCAATGGTGATGATCATCCTTCTAGAGCCTTCAGTCGGCCATTCGGATAGGACCTCGACTCAGCCATCCGAATAGAGCCTTCAATTGGCCACCTAGATAGGACCCCGACTCAGCCACTTGGGAAGAGCTTCCAGTCGGCTATCCGAGTAGGACTTTGACTCGACCATCCGAATAGGCCCTCCAGTCGGCAACCTAGGTAGGATCCCGACTCGGTCATTCGGATAGAGCTTCCTAGTCGCCACTCGATAGGACTCCGACTCAACCATCCGAATAAGCCTTCAGTCAGTTATCCGGCCAGAATCCCTCGTAGGACCACCTGTATGGCCTAATAACTCAGACTGCTTGTACAATCTCCCATGATCCAAATCTCAATAGAAGCACGGTGTGAGACAAATCCGGCGTACGCTCAGGTTTGATAGAGCCTACCAACTCTACTATGACTGTCCATATCTATTGGAACCTACCAACTCTGCCACGACCATTTTGGTCTTACCATGTATGCTTTGACATTCAGTTACGTGAGCTCTGCTAATCTTCATAAATAAGTAAAAAGGACTTTTGACTATGTATGATTATACATATGCTCATACAAAGTTCTCTTTAAAACTCTTGAGCTTTCCTTTAAGCTTATAGTTGTTGCTCAAGCACTAATTTGAGCGTCCAAGAATTTTCATCAGAACCATGACTTCAGGGACTTTGTACAGATTTTCCTATCGAAGGACCTCTAATTTGTTTAAAAAAAAAAGAAAAAAAAATGATTGATCGCTTTCTGACGATCAAGGAAAGTGACTCAGCAGAAACACTTATCATAAAACCCTGGCACGAGAGCGGAAGAACGGCCCTCGGTTCATACAGTAGTTAATAAAGGGAGAGTGCCATTGCTGATCCTAATTACCTCAGCTTTGAGACGTGGGCCTTCCAATAGAAGCCTTTTGGTTCACTCGTTGTTTCTGATGCAACGACGGACGCGTTCTGGGAAAGCACAGGCACAGGTTTAGCAAGACGAGGTGACGCTTTTTTGGACAAATAAAGAGATCGAGAACCTAAATTTCCTTTTTTTTTGGAGGAAGTTGCCAGGGATTGAACACTTGGATAAAATAGTTTTTTTTTTTTTATTGATTTTGGTTGCATTGATCTGTTGAAAATTGTGCTGGATCTCAACGAAGTGCAATTTTAATCTATTACCAATTTTCTGGGCCTTGAAGCAAAATCCTCACCACTAATCTCTAATCTCCATATTACTAGAATTTTGATCATTGCTTCTATTGGTGAGTTGCTTCGTTTAAAAGCAAAAACGTCAATAATAAACAGAGTAGTAGACGACTTCGCTATCGAATCCGTGCTTTCGATTTAATGAGAAACAAAAAGAAGAGATCACGAGAGCTTATAAAAAAGAAATCGACTGACACAGCAGTTCCCTTCCCTTTCCTCTATCTCTCTTCTCTCTTTTTTGTTGAGTTCTCTCTCTTAAAAAAAATAAAATCAAATCAAAAAGAGCAAATAAAAAAAAATAAAATCTTAACTTTACACGCGAGAGAGAGAGAGAGAGAGAGAGAGAGAGAGAGGATTTCAGATTACAGGTCTAACCTTCACCCCCGCTGCAGATCGCGGCGAGAAGCACCGGCAGCCTCGCCAGCGAGCCCGGCCCCTCCGCCGCCCTCTGCTGCTGCCGCCGCCCCCTCCGCCGGCGGCAGCACCCTCCCGTCCTCGAAAAGTGGCCCGCCGCCCACCGCCTCGTGCTCCGCCACCGCCCCTTCGCCGCCGTACAGGAAGTGGCCGTCCGCCGCCACCTCGCCGCCCCCGTCCAGCCGCCGCTCCGCCTGGAGGAAGTCCTCCAGCGAGGTGGGACCCACCGCGTCGTCCCGGCACAACCGCCACCACCTCCGTCCTCCGCAGTGCCGCCGCTGCCGCCGCCTCCTGTCCGGCACCCCCCTCTGCTTCGGCCTCCACCATCCTCGCTCTCCTCCTCCTCCTCCTCCTCCGCCGCCGCCGCCGCCGCGGCCTTGTTCCCGCCGCGACAGAATGCTCGCTGGCCGGCCGGCGATCTCCGGGAAGGAGACGCCCATCAGCGTCCCCAGAGTCGTGCTCCGGTCGTGGAAGAACGAACCGGTCGACTAACATAAATTAGAGAGAGAAATTAATACATGGAGACGAGGGCATTCTGGGAATTTTAAGCTGCTCGAGATTCCTTTACTCTTCATACCTCGGTGTCCAGATCGGAGGACGAGGGGGAGGAGTTAGACGGCGACGAAGGAATGAACTCGATATCCCGATCCATGGCGTCGGAATAAGTTTATTCTCGGGGGAGAGAGAGAGAGAGGATGGAAGGGGTTTTGGAGGCGATGGACCGACGGTGAGAAACTAGTGATTTAAGGAAGCGTGACAGGATTTTTTTTTGTTATAAAAAAAAACTGGTGAAATGACGCAAATATGCCCTCTAATTGACCGATAGAACATTTGGCGCCGCAAGGCGGCGCCGGACGTGAGACCAATGCGCCAGTCAAGCACCAACTTTCTAGACGAGGACACCACAAGCTTACAGGATAGCTTAGGAAATGAACAGCAAAGTTAAATTTTTTTAAAAAAAAAATAAGTATAATAATTTATAAAATATAAA
Source organism: Calamus simplicifolius (assembly GCA_900491605.1). NCBI lineage: Eukaryota > Viridiplantae > Streptophyta > Magnoliopsida > Arecales > Arecaceae > Calamus > Calamus simplicifolius. The sequence continues at coordinate 44,313 of UESW01002310.1, forward strand.
TAAATTAAATAAATTTTATCAGTTAAGTAATATAATTAAAAATTTTAATTTATTATTATTATTATTATTATTATAAATAATAATTTAATAATTGTGGTGGTAATAACGATAACTAAATAAGGGGAATGGTAGAGCTACCATCATCACCGCTTGCCACCGCGTCGTCGCGATATTGTACGAATGGTCGCGGTGGGAACAATGGTCGCTACGTCGTCGCCACAAGCCACCACGCCTTTCCCAGTATTTGAGTGCTAAGTTTCCAACACATCGCCATTATTTGAGTGCCACATGCCACCCATGTGGATGCTGCATGATTCTAGCCTAGGCCATGTTATCGCGGCATGAGGCCCCAGCATCAGAGACGATGATGCCACGTCGGTGTCATTCCAGTACCATGCCATCGATATGTCAATGATGCCACATGGTAGCCGCACATCATTGGAACATGTCGCCTTGGTGCCATGCCACTGCCACATTGGCGGCGACGTGCCAACGATGGCTGCGAAGTCGGCATCATGTCATGGCCATGCGTTGGTGATTCGAGCCGCATCATCTCTACATCACCGCATGTTCCAGCTACTCTGGTGCCCTATCGTCATCCATCATGGCTTCACCGTGGGGTAAATTTTATTTGGCCCGTATATTTTGCTCAAGAGCCTTTCATTAGCTTTTTTTTTTTTTTTTTTTTTTACTCGGTATCCTTTTAAAATTACTCACTAGTCCTTTTAAATTTAAAAAATACTTAAACTACTCCTTCCCCCTTCCTCTTCCTCCTTCCTCATTCGGATCACTTATTCAATTTTTTTTTTCTCGATTCCCCCTCCAAACAGCCCCGCCAGCCCCTTCCCCTCCCTTGCCTCTTCCCTCGCCTTCCTCACTCGGATCATTCATCGTCCATTTTTTTTTCTCTGTTCATGCATTGTTCGGCCCATTTACTTGTTCGGCCCTATAGAACTGAACAACGTTAACATGTTCGGCCCTGGTAGGCCAAACAGCTTTCTTCTGTTCGACCTATCAGGCCGAACATCAATCTTCTATAATTATAATATATAGAAGATTACTGTTCGGCCTATTAGGACCGAACATGTTAACGTTGTTTGGCCCTGTCGGGCCGAACATAGTTTACTTGTTCGGCCACACAGGGCCGAGCAATGCACGAAAGAAAAAAAAATGAAGGATGGTGATCCGACTGAGGAAGGCGGGAGAGGGGCAGGGGAGGAGGGAGGGGCTGGCGGGTTGGAGGGGGAGGGAACCGAGAAAAAAAAAATGGACGACGGATGATCCAAGTGAGGGAGGCGGGGGGAGGGGGAAGGGGCTGGGGAGGGGGGGCTATTTGGAGGGGGGTTATTTTGGTAAATTTTTAAGGGCAAACATGCTTTTTTTTTTAAGTGTGGGGGGGGGCTCTTGAGGAAAACGTGCGGGCCAAATAGGGGAGCTTCTATTTGGACCGCCGAAATTGCTGAGGAGCCCCCATTTGAATTTTTTTTTTTTTCACTTAAGAGCCTTCCGATTTTACTCAGTAGCCCCCCTTATTTTCTAAAATTCATAAACTACCCCTTCTCCCTCTGGCCCCCCCGCCCTAAATTGCTATTTGGCCCCCTCCCCCCTCCCAATTCCCCCCCTCCCCGTCCGATCCTTCTCCCTCTCGCTCCCTCCCACCTCCTTGCTCGTGCTCACCTCCTCACGGTGCTCCCCAGCGGCTTCCCCAGCAGCAAAGCTTCCTCTCCGGCAAGGTAAGCTCCCTCCTTCCTCCCTTCCTCTCCTTCCTCTCCCTCCCTCCTTCCCTCCATCCTCCCTCATTTCTCCTCACTCAATCGGCCCTTCAAGTTGTTTTTTTTTCTTTAAGCCTCCCGGCATCCATAAGTGTCCGATGGCTCTGCCCCCTTCGTCCCCCCACTCACGAGTCGTCCCAGCTGGGCCGAACAGAGTAATTAAGTTATAAAATATAATTTTAATAAAGAATATTATAATTATTATTATAATAATCAAGTATATTGCAATGTTTCAGATATGGATGCTGGCTCCTCACGAGTTAGACCCACAGCGTCTGCTAGAAGACGTCGTGCCGGTCATGCTGAGGCCGAGGTTCCTGCTGCACCATCGCCCCCTGCTGAGACAGTAGACGAGGACATGCCCGCTATGGACGTTGAGGGTGAAGCTGTCGGGCCATGTCCAGGAGGTCCAGAGGATGAGTCTGTCCTGAGTAGTTTCAGGACACATATAGCAGCCTCGATCTGGAGGCAACAGGTATTATTTAATTGCTATTGCATTTTACTTTCTTTAATGTATCATTACGATGCTGTGATATAATTATTAATGGCATTTATATTACAGGAACGGGCTCCACTGAAGTGCATGAACCATGCTGCCAAGGTAGCTGAATGGCAGTGGTGGGAATCAAGGCAATCAAATAGGAAGTTCAGGGCAATCATAGAGCAGTCGGGCCTTATAGATCTAGTGCACTCCTCTTATCGGTTCACCGATAAGATTCTTGTCTCCGGCTTTGTAGAGAGATGGCAGCCCGAGACGAACACCTTCCATCTACCCTATGGCGAGATGACTATTACATTGGACGATGTAGCCGCCATCTTAGGGATTACTGTCACGGGTTCCTCAGTGTCATGTGAGGATGAGCGATCGGGAAGCTGAGGACATCCTTGTTGAGCTATTGGGTGTGTCAGATACAGATGCGCGTCAGGAGGTTCTATCTGTACGTGGTCAGTCTGTTAGGTTAGAGTGGCTGAAGAGTCATTTCCATAATGTATTATATAGAGATAGCCGCCGTAGGATAGAGTGGCTGAAGCGTCATTCCCTAATAATGACATCCAACGAGATCGTTCGTCTGAACTCGTGAATCCTAAATTCATATGAAAAAGCCCATCCGGAAGCATAGGGTAAATGATGTTTGTGCCAATTGCTTGCTATTGGGGGAACAGGATGACCCGGTAACAGAAACACCTGCAAAATATATAAATTAGTAAACATAATGAATTATTAGTCATTTAAGCATGATTAAGAGTTGTTCAATTAATACCTCAACAAAATGATTGCCATTAACGAACGCCACTGCAATATCTTTGCGGGATACAAGAGGAAGAGGCACCGATCGAGCGGTAAGAAAGTCAGACATTGTTGCAAGGAGAGGTGGTACAGGACAACATTGTAGCATGATGCTATAAGATGCCCCATATCTGGCATGGTCATCCACCGGTCATATGGCGGACAATCCTCAAAATATGATAATGCATGAGCGATCTCGTCAACCCTCCCCTCGACAGCATACAATGCGCGATAGTGCTCTATATGACAGTTCAACTCATGTAATAAATCCCTCCTGACACGTGGCCAATCTTCCTCTCCGAAGCCAAGTAAGTCAGCTATTGCTCTAAATCCGCTGTTGCCGTCATCTTTAACATCCTTGATATGTTGGATGAACGGCCTCAACCCATCTGGAATTTGATCAATATAGATTGTTAGCTTATTATATGACCGGGTTCGCTGACGAGAAACCTGCAAACCATTAAAGAATGAATTAGACGGCAACAGAAATATTCGCTTTGTAATAACAAATGGCACGGGTCCGAAAGGTGCTAGCATGTGCCGGCACGTAACAGCACGGGTCCGGCACTTATCGACACGGGGTCCGAAAGTTTCCGGCATGCGTCCGACACTTACCGGCACGGTCCGGAAGATGCCGGCACTTACCGGCACACGTCCAGCACTTACCGGCACGGGTCCGGAAGATGCCGACACGAACCGGCATGGTTCCGGCACTTACCAGCATGGGGTCCGAAAGTTGCCGGCATGTGTCGGCACGAACCGGCACGCATGCGGCACAATCGGCACGCAACTGGCACATTATGGTATGGTCCCTTACTAAGTGAAAGAAATGCTTCATACCTTCTTCCTTGGCTGCCTCTTTGGCAATTGCATCGCTTGTGGAGTGCCGGTACCAGGAGAATAACTATCTTGTCCTGAAAGAATCAACTCAAAGGCAGAAGGATCACAGCGGGTAGATATATCAACCTTCAATGAAGCACGGCCGCGACCAACTGAACGAGTGACCCTTTTGACAGGTTCTTCAAGAGAAGTACTTTCTGGGCTAGCAATCTCTCTCAATTTTCTTAACATCTTTGATGTGTTTACTTTTACAAGTACCGCTCCTCTCGCAAGAAAAAACAATTCTTGGTTTCTTAACATTGCTGCCCGAATCGGATTTTTTAATAATAACGACAAATCCATTCCTCTTTCGACTTTCCGACACCAATTACACATTTCTTCTCTACTTTGAATATCTATAAAATAAATAGTTTATGTTTGTAGACAATTTTAAACATTGCTCAGTCAAATAATACGAAAATAAATGCAATTAAATTTTACCTTGTAAGTTGTAAATTCATTTGTGTAATCCATTACACAATCGGAGCCAATCACGCTGCATTCAGTCGAAGCATCGTTCTGCACGATCAAATAATAAATTTTAACTCTAATCATAATTAATCAAAACAAAAAAAAATTAAACACTCTGTTCGGTCACTCAAGGCCGAACATATTCTTCTGTTCTGCCCTGTATGGCCGAACAAAAGATTTCTGTTCGGCGACACAGAGCCGAACAGAAGAATTCCTTCATCAGAACAAAAGAAAGAATTCTTCTGTTTGGCACTAGTGGGCCGAACATAGATCTTCTGTTTGGCCCACCAGGGCCGAATAGAAGATCTATGTTCGGCCCATCAGGGCCGAACGTATTTAAGTTGTTCGGCTTATTATGGCCGAATAGAGCTAATCTGTTCGGCCACACAGGGCCGAACAACGCACGAACCGGGAAAAAAAAATTTGAAGACAGAGATATAAACTAACATTTGCGACCGTAGCACCTTCATAAATTATTAATTGCTTGTCCATTGCTTGATTTAAGGTTGAAATTGCTTCAATCGATGATCCAATGATAATCCGGAGTGAGGAAGGTGGGAGGACGATCGCACGGGCTCTGGGGAGCTGTTTGGAAGGCTCAGGGGGGCTGTTTGGAGGGGGGCAGGGAGAGGGGGGGCTATTTAGTAGGGAGGGATATTTTGATCCTGAAATTTTAGGGGCAAAATGTTAATTTTTTTAGTATGGCATGGGGGGGGCTCCTCGGTATAAAACGCAGGCCAAGTACAACGACCCGCCAAAGGAAAAGACTTTGTACACCGCCTCCGGTGCAGCAAGTCCTATGTGGCTGCACTGCTCCTTCCTATTGGTCCACATGGATCCCATATGGCCTGACATGATGGGACAGAATAGCAGGAGATAATGTTACTTTTTATCGTACATCCATTAAAAATCGTTCAGCCTTTCACCATTAGTGTGAAGACGAAAATGCCCTTCCCTTCAACCTACTTCCCCTAGTTCAAAACCCACGACACCCTAGTTCAAAACCTTAAGACAAAGCATCAGTTCAAACCCACGACACCCTAGTTGGAAACCCACGACACCCTATTTCATAACCCACGACACCCTAGTTCATAACCTTAAGACAAAGCATCAGTTCAAAACCCACGACACCCTAATTCATAACCCATGACACCCTAGTTCAAAACCTTAAGACAGTATCAGTTCAAACCCACGACATCCTAGTTGGAAACCCACGACACTCTAGTTCATAACCTTAAGACAAAGCATCAGTTCAAACCCACGACACCCTAGTTGGAAACCCACGACACCCTAGTTCATAACCCACGACACCCTAGTTCAAAACCTTAAGACAAAGCATCAGTTCAAACCCACGACACCCTAATTGGAAACCCACGACACCCTAGTTCATAACTCACGACACCCTAGTTCAAAACCTTAAGACAAAGCATCAGTTCAAACCCACGACACCCTAGTTGGAAACCCACGACACCCTAATTCATAACCCACGACACCCTAGTTCAAAACCTTAAGACAAAGCATTAGTTCAAACCCACGACACCCTAGTTGGAAACCCACGACACCCTAGTTCATAACCACGATACCCTAATTCAAAACCTTAAGACAAAGCATCAGTTCAAACCCACGACACCCTAGTTGGAAACCCACGACACCCTAGTTCATAACCCACGACACCCTAATTCAAAACCTTAAGACAAAGCATCAGTTCAAACCCACGACACCCTAGTTTATAACCCACGACACCCTAGTTCATAACCCATGACACCCTAGTTCAAAACCTTAAGACAAAGCATCAGTTCAAACCCACGACACCCTAGTTGGAAACCCACGATACCCTAGTTCATAACCCACGACACCCTAATTCAAAACCTTAAGACAAAGCATCAGTTCAAACCCACGACACCCTAGTTCATAACCCACGACACCCTAGTTGAAACCCCACGACACCCTAATTCATAACCCACGACACCGTAGTTCCTTCATCTCAAGCTTTGGCAGCACCAAACCAATCTCAATTCCTCCTTGCTCTTCCTTGCTCTCTGCAAGCGATATCGTGCCAGGCATCTTCTCGATCGACGCCACCTCGACCTTCCTCGGCCTTCCCCACCCGAAATAATTGTCGTAAATAACCCACGACACCCTGTTCCCGGAGCACGGCATCAGCGTCGGCGTAGTGACTCACCATGGGGCGTGCGATGACTCGAGATTGATGCATTTCATCAAGTTATGGGCAGCCGCTTGCAGGCTGGGAGGACTTTTCGGTCATGCCACCGATTCATGTCTCGGCCTTCGTGTGGCTTGTGCGTTTGCTTGGAAGTGTCTTATCGAAGCTCGAGGAGGTGGCGCTGGCAAGAAGACTGCCCATCTATTGTTCTCGGTGGAATGTAAGAGCCGCTTGAATCCGCTGGTCCCCGCAGAGTTCTTTGGGAATTGCTTGAGGCCTTGTTTTGTGGAGGTGGCCCTGGGTGATCTCGCCAAGGATGATGGCATTTTGTTTGCGGCTGAAGCTATTGGTAGAGCCATCAGGGCATTGGAAGATGGAGTCTTGAAGGGTGCGGAGGGTTGGTTTCAGAAGATTCTTTCTTTGATACCAGAGCAGCCCAAGTCAGTCGCCAGATCGCCCAAGTATAGAGTTTACGACGCTGATTTTGGGTGGGGAAGGCCGAGGAAGGTCGAGGTGGCGTCGATCGAGAAGACGCCTGGCATGATATCGCTTGCAGAGACCAGGGAAGAGCAAGGAGGAATTGAGATTGGTTTGGTGCTGCCAAAGCCTGAGATGGCGGCGTAGGATTCATTGTCGGCGGGCGGGTAGTTTTGCTGGACTCTTTTGGCGATGCTGGTGCAGTTGAGGTCGAATCGATGGTTATTGCTTAGAAGAAGCAGAGCACAGACTATGGTTTGATTGGGGTGGGCATGGGAGATTGCTATGGTGGATAGATGACACCTTAGTTCAAGACTCACGACACCCTAGTTCAAGACTCATGACACCCCCAGTTCAAGACACACGACACCCTAGTTTAAGACCCATGATACCCCAGTTCAAGACCCATGACACCCCCAGTTCAAGACCCATGACACGCGCCAAGGCATACTCCACCGAGCAGGGGAATGTAGCAGCTATGATGCTCGGTGCTGGCTTCAGACCTCATACGGTCGGCGCAGCTCGGAGATCTTTTGACCAAGACCAGATTATTCGTTCCGAAGGGAAGATGGCTAATGGGCTGCCTTGATGAGCTCGGGGAGCTGGAGCAGGGACAGTGCTTCATCCAGTCCTCTGTTCCTCCATTAGGCGGGGAACGTTTCCGGAAGCAAAATGGAAGATTTTATGGAACGAGGATAAGCAGACTGATGATTTTAGGCGCTGTAGTCGTAGCCAAGAACCATCAGGAGATATACGGATCCTCCAAGCCGTCGATGTACCTCTATTCCTCCATCTCGTCCATTGCTTGGTGTTTCTACAGAAGGGAGACAGGCCCCATGCAACCTACGACACCCTAGTTCAAGACCCACGACACCCCAGTTCAAGACCCACGACACCCTAATTTAAGACCCATGACACCCTAGTTCAAGACCCATGACACCCCCAGTTAAAGACCCACGACACCCCAGTTAAAGACCCACGATACCCCCAGTTCAAGACCCATGACACCCATAGTTCAAGACCCACGACACCCCAGTTTAAGACCCACGACACCCCAGTTCAAGACCCACGACACCCCCAGTTCAAGACTAAGACCCACGACACCCTAGTTCAAGACCCACGACACCCCCGTTCAAGACCCATGACACCCCCAGTTCAAGACCCACGACACCCCCAGTTCAAGACCCATGACACCCATAGTTCAAGACCCACGACACCCCAGTTTAAGACCCACGACACCCCAGTTCAAGACCCACGACACCCCCAGTTCAAGACTAAGACCCACGACACCCTAGTTCAAGACCCACGACACCCCCAGTTCAAGACCCATGACACCCATAGTTCAAGACCCACGACACCCTAGTTTAAGACCCACGACACCCAGTTCAAGACCCACGACACCCCCAGTTCAAGACTAAGACCCACGACACCCTAGTTCAAGACCCACGACACCCCCCGTTCAAGACCCATGACACCCCCAGTTCAAGACCCACGACACCCCAGTTCAAGACCCACGACACCCCCAGTTCAAGACCCATGACACCCATAGTTCAAGACCCATGACACCCTAGTTTAAGACCCACGACATCCCAGTTCAAGACCCACGACACCCCCAGTTCAAGACCCATGACACCCCTAGTTCAAGACCCACGACACCCCAGTTCAAGACCCACGACACCCCAGTTCAAGACCCATGACACCCCTAGTTCAAGACCCACGACACCCCAGTTCAAGACCCACGACACCCCAGAACCTTACGATTTTTTATCAGCAAAATCCAAATAAGATGGCGGGTTGAAGTAGGCTGGAGGGAAAGGGCATTTTCGTCTTCACACCAATGGTAAAAGGCTGAACGACTTTTAATGGATGTACGATCAAAAAGTAACATTATCCTCCTGCTATTCTGTCCCATCGTGTCAGGCCACATGGGAGCCACGTGGACCAATCGGAAGAGGCGGTGCAGCCCACATAGGCCTTGCTGCACCGGGAGCGGTGTACAAAGTGTTTTCCCCCGCCAAATAGACTGGCCCGTCATCACAAATGCCAAATATCAAAGAAAGAAAGAAATGAGGATATGAAATTTACTTGATTTACAAGAAATGCCACAAGATCATCAACTTGTCAACCTTTGGGTTTCCTCGTTCTTGGCCAAAATAGATGTCTAGCTCTTAGGATGTATCAGACAATCACGTGAACCATGGAATATATAATGCCGTGGCCTAGGATAAAATGATCCAAATATTAAAACAACAACAATAAAGCTTCACTCCCAAACTAACCGGATCGGGTATATGAATCATTTTCTTCATTTGACTCAGTTTTGAGTTATATTTTTTATTTTATAATGTGCAAAAATTTTAAGTTTTTCTTTAATTTTTTTATAATTTTTGATCCAATTCTATCTTTTTTTTTTCTATATATGTTATGTCACTCCTTCGCACAAGTGCATATATAGGTTTACATTGCATATATTTAAACTTTTTAACTTGTTATTTTCTTGATTGTATATAATTAAAAATATTTTTATTCTTTTTATGAATAATTTTATTTTTTATTTTATCTTTTCTTTTATTACTATACATTCGTCTCAACATTATTCTTTTACCATATTCATCTTATAAACGTGTATTTTTTTAAGTTGCACAATATTTCATGCCATGAAGCATAATTAGTCTTATGATTATTCTATAAAATTTTCTTTTTAACCTATCAAGCACTTTACGACCCCATAATATTTCAATTAAATTCCTTCATCTCATTTAGTCAGCTTGAATCTTATAAACGATATCATCCTTAATCTCCTCTCTTTATCCAAAACGATTCTAAATATTACATAGGAATAAAGTTTTTATATATAGCCGATCCAAAACTCAAACAAAAGAGAGGAATTGAGATAGGTTGATAATCAATGTTAAACTATAATCACACCATATAAATATGAATCCAGTAAAAAAAGAGCTAAAAATTATAAATCAAGAATTATAAAGAAAACCCGTTACCCATTTCTTTCAAACCATATGCTAGGATTGGTTATTTTTTTTTTTAAATGATCATTGCCCAATAGATTTTTAAAGTGTAAATATTAATTTCTATTATTAAGTATACAAGAAATTAACATTAAAAACTACTAAGATACCATTAATAGCCAAATCAAGATAACCATATGAGGAGAGAATTCAAAGGCATGCTCAATATCTTAGAGTACCGAGAAATACAAAAACTAGCTTATTACAACAATTGAATACCTAAAAGTGAGATTATAGTTTCTAGGTCAGACATTGTGGTAGACAAATTCTTTAACCAGACAAGGTAAGTGGGATGGATCCTTGCCATGCTATCTTCCTCTGGAGTGCATTGTGCATGCCAAAAATTGAATACAAGTTAGGCTGAAAAACCCCATGTTCCCATGACACCAAATAAATATGCCTAAGCAACTGCACAAGTTGGGATCAAAACTTTATTTGAGTTTTTGAACTTTTTTTTCCCCCGGTTTGAAGAGCTCGGCTTCATTTCGTTCTCATTTTTCGACTCACACAAGATAAATAGATAGATACATAACTTAAGTTTTATGGTGTGCTCCCTCGATCAAAGATATTGTTCCAACTTCCTATTAGATGAATGCCATAGAAAGCCAATTGTTGGCATACACATTATATTTTTCCAAAACTTTCATTGTATATAATCATGATCATATTAATAAAATTAAGCATTATATATATATTAATGTGTCATGTATCGTCCTTAGGGTTGATGAACAATGACATGTATTTTTAAGAGTTAAAAATTTAAGACACATGTCATAGTAGATTAACTCCTAAAACGCTTGCAATCAATTGATCAATCATAAGAACGGTGATCGATCCGATCAGATTGGAGCATGGATCACTTTGATATGAGTCTCTTGTATGAGGTATGAGATACCAAAGTGAGAATGCTGGTAAATGTTTGACATCGATACCGAGGCGTGACCATACGAGAAGTCAGTATGATGATTACTCACTCGTCAATGACTTCTCGATAATATAATAGTGTAAGTGATCCTTGACCTATGGTATTTTGGTTGCTCACACTAGGGTTATTGTAGTTTGATTGCATATTGCTTTGATCCTCTTAGGCATTAAGGACTTTGTTATGTATATTGGCTGCAATGGTCCTAATGTAAAAGTAAGAAGTATTTTTGAGAAATCTATCAGTCCTAGTAGATAGGGAGTAATCCTATGCTATTTAGGAGACTGAGTTCATAATTATGTGGCCACGACAGATGATAATGGAAAGGAGTTTCTATTAGAATCACAAGTTGAACTCGAGTCGAATAAATATTGCATATGATCGGTGCTTAGGGTTTGACAAGTTATCCTTAACCTAGCATCCTATCGGGACTCTTGATAGAAGGACTATACCAAATGGTAACTACATTCTGTATTCTTTTTCTAATATGCTGGCTTACCACTACATACTGCTAGGTGTCACTGGTGGACTGCAAAAAGCTCACTAAAATTGATTAGGATCATCGATTTTAAGTTATGAGTTGAGTCAAAATAGTTTCGACCCACCAAAAAGAATTTTGGTGTAATTCTAATGTTGATTAAGGATTATTCTCATTATCAGACAGGTTGGAACCTATGAGGTCACATGCAATAGGAGTTGAACTCCTCGCTTTAATCCTTACATTAATTCGATTAATGTTTTGAATCAAGTTCCTTGAAGATGGGTTGCTAATTGTTAGCAATTAGGCCTGACAGCATCACTGCTGATCCAATTCGACGAGATCGAATTATTTTCTATCTCCTTTGAATATCAAATTAGATTTGACCAAATACATTTAGGGTTAATTTGAGATGTCCAAAACTCAATTGAAACTTGAGTATGAGTCCCATGTGATGAGATTTAGCTTGGACTCAAATCCAATTCAAATTGGATTCGAATTTAATCCTGAATGAAGAGTACTAGTAGATTGAGATTTGATACTCTTAATCTTCCTAAGGTGGTTTAATGTAAGACCTTTGGTCTTTCTAGAGTGGTTAATGTATACTAAATCCAGGCCCTCATTTAATGTAAAAGGATAATAAAAAATTGATTAATTTATTATATGTGGGGATAAGTAAAAGGTTTGGCTTTTCAAATTCTAAGATAATAATATCATAAATAGTCTTCAAAAGATGACCTTTGGATTACTTTGCATTAATAGCTATTATGATGAAAGACTTTTTGAATTATTTAAAATTAATTATAGCATTAATTACTTTAATAATGGAAGATATCTTTTGGTTTACTCTTGGTAGCCTATAAAAGGATCCCTAGCCTAGTAAAGAAGAAGCCACTGAACAAATTCATTTTATATGAAATCGGGCTTTGCATAGGTTAGAAGATCTTTTAGACTTAGAGAAGTCTTTATTTCTTCTATTCTTCTACCTTATATTAGATCTAGTTGGGAAGAAATAAGAGATAAGTTCCTGTTAAAAAGATCAGGCACAAGAAGACTGATTCAACAAAGAGTTTACAGAACCATCTTTGATATGGTTGATCCAGCACCGTCAGGGTTAACGGTAAAGGAGACTGACGGCATCCCACTCCAACCTCCGAGGCCAGCTTATAGCTGCGAGCCACCAGGCATGCCCACGTGGCCCACTGCTCGCCTGCTATAGTGCGTCGCCATGCCTCATTAAGGCGTATGATCCACCACGCGTCCATAACAGTACGTGGCCATACTCCGTTATGGCATGCAACCCGCTACTTGCCTGCAACTATGTATGGCCATATCCCGTTACGGCGTATGACTCACTGCTCGCTTATGGCCGCATGCGGCCATACCTCTTAACGGTGCATACCTGATGCAGTCGCGGCTGCCCGACACTTGTAAGACCATATCGGCGGGTGGTAAATCATGCAGGACCCCTCTGATGCACCTATGATGCATGGTAACAATACGACCTATCATTATCAGTCCCTCCTTTTTGTCCGTTATCGGATAGGGACATGAAGAAAATCAGTAACCTTCTGGAAGCATGGAGGGAGGGAGATCTTTGGACATGTATAAAAGCTCACATTTACAACGAGGGAAGGGGCCTGAACTCTAACTCCCTAGCTTTCTTCTACTAGCTAATTCTTATCTGTTCCCGAATGACTGACTTGAGCGTCGGAGGGTCCCCACCGAAGCATCCGGTCTCCAAGGACTTTTCTTGCAGAAGTCCGGCGAGGAAGACCTTCGTTTTTCGGCATTCAAGGAAGGCGACTCGGTGTTAACAGATTGGCGCGCCAGGAAGGAGGGTGCAAGAAGAGAAATGCTTCGAACCTGTCAGCGACAACTCCTATTTCCCCGAGCTCTCAAGCAATGGTGACGACCCGTGCGCGAGAGGTCTCCACCAGTCGTCCTGGGTGCAGCGTCAAAGAGCTGACCCGCTAGCAGTTGGCCCCTCTGCTCCCCTAGCTGACGTTCTCGCACCCCCACCATAGCAGCTTCAAGAAGACCGGCTTGCCGCCCTCGCCGCGCAAGTCCAATCTTTAGCAATGGTGGTCCAAGGCCTGCAACACCAAGCGGTGGCTGCACAGCAATCAGGGCCCCTCCCGTCAGTGCAAGAGTCATCTGGGGGGCAAGCCCTGGCATACAAAGCTCTGCGGCAGGGGTATTATTGGCTGACCATGAGGGAGGATGCGACCGAGCTTATCAAGAGGTGTGATAGGTGTCAGCGTCATGCCAACATCCAGCGGCAACCGACATCTCAGCTGACCCCATTGGCGGCACCTTGGCCCTTCGCCCAGTGGGGGATGGACATTTTGGGCCCATTCCCTCCTGCCTCTGGCCAACGCAAGTTCCTGCTGGTAGCTGTCGACCACTTCACCAAATGGATCGAGGCTAAAGCGCTGATCAAGATCACCGAGAGTAAGGTGAGATCCTTCTTTTGGAAATCTATAATATGTCGGTTCGGGCTCCCCATACCCTGGTTATCGACAACGGTCGGTAGTTTGACAACGCACCCTTCCGAGGATTCTGCACCGAACTCGGCATCCACCAGCGGTTCACTTCCGTTGGGCACCCTCAGACCAACGGAGCGGCCGAGGTAACCAACCGCATCATTCTCCAAGGACTAAGAGCCCGGCTTGATAACTACAAGGGGCGTTGGGTAGAGAAGCTTCCCAATGTACTATGGGCCTACCACACGACGCCACGAGCCTCTACTGGAGAGACTCCCTTCAGCCTCATCTTCGGATCCGAGGTAGTCATCCATATGGAGATCGGAGCCCCGAGCCCCAGAGTGGAGGCCTACAGCGAGGAAGACAACCCGAACCAGTTGAGGGCCAACCTTAACCTAGTGGAAGAGGTACGGGACCTAGCATGACTCCGGATGGTGGCCTACCAACAGAGAGTGGCTAGATATTACAACGCTCGCGTCCGACCAGGGACCTTCTTGCCGGGGGACCTCGTCCTTCATCGAGCTGAAATCTCAAAACTGATGGAAGGCAGCAAGCTAGCACCGAACTGGGAAGGGCCCTACCGGGTCACCGAGGCACTCCGCCACGTTGCGTACAAAATAAAAGAGCTGGATGGAAAGCCACTCCCGCGGACGTGGAATGCCGACAACCTCTACCGATATTATCAGTAGCATACTCTTTCTTTACATGAAATTCTACAATTGCATTCTCTCGGAGCTCCCGCCCCGCACTTGAAACTAATAAATAGAAATTTAAGCATCTCAGCTTCCCAACAAAAAAGCCCAATGTATCATTAGCAATGAAGACCCGATGTACCATCGGATTCAAAAAGCCGAGGCCAGACTCGGCATGAAAAGCCTAGTGTACCACTGGCAGACCGATGTACCATCGGCTCTCAACAAAAAATCCCAATGTACCATTGGCAATGAAGACCCGATGTACCATCGGATTCAAAAAAGCCCGAGGCCAGACTCGGCATGGAAAGCCCAGTGTACCACTGGCAGACCGATATACCATCGGCTCTCAACAAAAAGCCCAATGTACCATTAGCAATGAAGACCCGATGTACTATCGGATTCAAAAAAGCCCGAGGCCAGACTCGGCATGGAAAGCCCAGTGTACCACTGGCAGACCGATGTACCATTGGCTCTCAACAAAAAAGCCCAATGTATCATTAGCAATGAAAACCCGATGTACCATCGAATTCAAAAAAGCCGAGGCCAGACTCGGCATGGAAAGCCCAGTGTACCACTGGCAGACCGATGTACCATCGACTCTCAATAAAAAGCCCAATATACCATTGGCAATGAAGACCCGATGTAGCATCGGATTCAAAAAAGCTCGAGGCCAAACTCGGTATGGAAAGCCCAGTGTACCACTGGCAGACCGATGTACCATCGGCTCTCAACAAAAAGCCCAATGTACCATTGGCAATGAAGACCTAATGTACCATCAGATTCAAAAAGTCCGAGGCCAGACTCGGCATGGAAAGCCCAGTGTACCACTGGCAGACCGATGTACCATTGGCTCTCAACAAAAAGCCCAATGTACCATTGGCAATGAAGACCTGATGTACCATCGGATTCAAAAAAGCTCGAGGCCAGACTCGGCATGGAAAGCCTAGTGTACCACTGGCAGACCGATGTACCATCGGCTCTCAACAAAAAAGCCCAATGTACCATTGGCAATGAAGACCCGATGTATCATCGGATTCAAAAAGCTCGAGGCTAGACTCGGCATGGAAAGCTCAGTATACCACTGACAGACCGATGTACCATCGACTCTCAATAAAAAGCTTAATGTACCATTGGCAATGAAGACCCGATGTACCATCAGATTCAAAAAGGCCCGAGGCCAGACTTGGCAAAAAGCCCAAGCCATCCTTGGTGGTCCAAGATCGATGTTCCATCGGTGCTCAGAAGCCTAAGTCATCCTTGGCAGTCCGAGGCTGGTGTTTCATCGATCCCTAGAAGCCCAAGTTTTCATCAGCACTCAACTTCGAGGCTGATGTTCCATCAGCCCCAGAGGTCCGAATCCTTGGGGCGGACGCGGCCCCAGTTTCGACCTTGGTGTTCCCGGAGGTCCGGTCCTACATGGCTAAGTCATTCGCGAGTGGGGAGAGGCTACCCTCGGTGCTGACGAAGCCCCTAAGGGTCCCACGTCAGCGACCCAAAGGTCCAAAAAATAACAGTGCAGTTGGTCAAAAACAATTCCATGGATGAAAAAATTACACTTCATTAATATCGATGTTTACAAAATGCTGAACAAATCGGACTTAGTACAAAAATGAAAATGAAGAACTACAAAATCAAGGTCCGATCGCGGGCTTGCCATCCGCGGCTTCATCGGGCTCCTAGTCCGGCTCGATATCCATGACCCGGGGAAGGTTCAAAACTCGGGCAACTTTCTTCTTGGCATCGACAAACCCCTGGACGTAGAAGTCTGTGTTAGCTTCAACCAGCTCGTGGGTGAAGTGCTCCGATGCCTTGAACTCCTCCACGGCCGCAGCAACCCTGGCCTCGGCAGCAACCTTCACCTCGGCGACTTGGGCCTCATTCTCCGCCACCAGAGAGGCTACTGCTGCCCTCTCGGCCTTCACCTCTTCCTCAGCCCGCTTCGCCTGATCCTCGGCCTCCTGAATGGCCGAGTTCAGTTTGGCTATATGGAGGTTTCGGACTTCAATTGCACCCTCAGCCTCTGTGAGCTAATTGAGTGCCGCCCGCTGTTGGTCAGCCTCGGCCTCGGCTCTGCTCTCAGCCTCCTTTATTCTATCGGCACACTCGGCCCTTACCAATTCCAAGGCCTTCTCCGTAGCCTCGGCCCGAGCTTGGGCATCCTCGGCATCCTGCTGGACATGGCGGGCAACTGCTTCCCCCTCACCGATGGCCTCCCAGCAAGCACGACGAAGTTGGTCACCTGCACTTAGAGTGTCAACTATGCAGATTACTTAAGCGCATTAAACTAAGGGGCAAGAAGAAAAAATACTTATTCGGACGAGAGCTAAGAAGATCTCCCAAAAGAACCTGTTCGGCCCCAGGGTTCGGAGCTCTTCTTGAATATCCGGCTGAACAACGTAGGACATAAGTTGTTCATCCCAACGCCCGTCGTTTATTAAGGAGAAGTTGCAAGGGATCAGCCTGGCCCTATTCCCCTCGTAGTCCCGAAGTACTCTGGCTCGGCGTGCGGAGGGCTGCTCGCCGGCATCTGCTCGGGGGGCGGGCTCGCCGGCCCTGATGACCCTTCCCCCCAGCTCTTGTCCGCTTCGGCCGAGGGTGGTTCGCTGGAAGCTGGGGGCTCCATTGCCGCTGGCTCCACCGTCATCGGCTCCTCCATCGTCGCCCCTTCGGCCCTCGCCCCTTTTGGTGGAGTATCGACCGTCAGATCCACCTCCGGGACCAGTGGAAACTCACGCCGCTCGGCCGACGGGGACGCCCTCACAGTGAGGCGCTTGGGGGCCGGCGCCTGCTGCCCCTCACTTGGGCCGCCCTGGGCCCTCATCCGATTGATCACGGCTTTCCTAACCATGGCGGTTGGAGGTTTCATTGCTGCACAGCACCGATCGAAGTCAGTAAAAAAAAAGAAAGAAAGGAAAAAAGAAAAGAGAGGGCGATTTGGGTAAGTGCTGGGGTATCCATTACTCACCGCTCTGTGTGGTGAGGCCCGCCAGCTGGAGGTTGTGCTCCAACAGAAGCAAGTTGTATCTGGGGATATTGGCAGTCAACAGTTGCCCCAGCGCTTCTTGACCTCCTGGGAGGACGGTGGAGTTCATATTGGGTCGGAGGTCGAGGTCCCTCCACTGGGACTTGACTTGGTCAAGATCAACAAAGAAGAAACGAGACTTCCATCCCTTGACCGAAGTAGGGAGAAGAAGTTTGATGACCCGACCCACCAACCCCTCTGCTGCCTGAGGGTGTAAAAGCAGCGGAAGAGAGAGAGTCGGGGGGTGATTTGGAGGTGATGGCAGAGGATAACAAAAGTGCAGACGGTCCGAAAGGAATTTTGGACCAGTTGAGCGGGAGTCAAAGAGTAATAGTCTAGAAGGTTAATAAAAAGGGATGAAAGGGAAGACGAAGGCCTAACCTGAAGGAAATCTCATAAACGGCCACTCTGCCGGGCCGAGAGGAGACTACCCTGTCATCGGGGGTCGGAAGGAAGAGCTCGACATCTTGGGGTACCTGGTAACGAGCCCTAATTTTGGCCAAGCCTTGGCTTGTTACCGTAGAGGCGGTCCCCTCCGGGGATTCCGCCCCTGCCCTCAAAGAGGCGCCGGCCACCTCTTGGCGCCTCCTCGCTGGGGCCCAGTCGGCCGCCGCCGAGAGTCCCCTTGCAGGAACTCTGGTAGCAACCGATCATTGGGACAGGGGAAGACGGTCCTCTGGATCAGAGGACCATGAAGAAGAAGGAGATGAAGAGGCACGAAGCCTCGAGGGAGAAATGCGGTCGTCAGAGGGAGCGGAAGAAGTCCAGGATGGTGAACAGGCCATGGCAAAAGTTTGGAAAGAGGAAGGAAGGATTAGGAGGGACAGAAGCCTAACCTGGAGAAAGAAATGGCAGGGGGGCGATTCTCGGGTTACAGAGGGAGCAGAGGACCAGAGGAAGAAGATAGCTAAAGTAAAATGATGAGTATTCAGCCTTCGCCCGGGTTTTGTCAAGTTTCAAATCATCCTGCCTCGATTTTTCAGCCACGCGGACTCCCTCTATAGGCTGGGTTGCCTCGACAGGCGTTCGGCATGTGGAACAAACCACCTCCAGCCAATGATGGGATACCGCTGATGCCAGCGCCATGATGGCGATGATGGCGGCCACTTTTCATGAATTTTAAAAGGACAACCCCACCTCAAGGATGATCATGGCAGATCGAACGGACAGCAGCAACAACCCCTTCATGTCCTCCAAGTCGCCCGCGCTAAGTTATCGCAACATCCATGGACACGTGGCCGGGAGCAGTTGGCAGCGAACGGGGATTAGCCACTGGGGAGGTGACATCCCTTTCGCTTCGCCAGGGTGGACCCGCTCCATCTTAGGGGCGAGGGGGCATCTGATATGGCTGATCCAGCACCGTTAGGGTTAACGGTAAAGGAGACTGACGACATTTCATTCCCACCTCCGAGGCCCGCCTCCGAGGCCAACCTCCGAGACCAACCTCTGAGGCCCACCTCTGAAGCCAGCTTATAGCTGCGAGCCACCTGGCATGCCTACGCGGCCCACTGCTCGCATGTTACAGTACGTCGCCATGCCTTATTAAGGCGTATGGTCCACCATGCATCCATAACAGTACGTGGCCATACCCCATTACGGCGTGCAACCCGCTACTTACCTGCAACTACGTATGGCCATATCCCGTTACGGCATACGACTCACTGCTCGCTTGTGGCCGCATGTGGCCATACCTCTTAACGGCGCGTACCTGATGCAGTCTTGGCCCCCGACACTTGTAAGACTGTATCGGCGGGTGGCAAATCAAGCAGGACCCCTCTGACGCACCTCTGACGCACGGTAACGATACGGCCTGTCATCGTCAGTCCCTCCTTTTTGTCCGTTATCGAACGAGGACATGAAGAAAATCGGTAACCTTCTAGAAGCATGGAGGGAGGGAGATCTTTGGACAGGTATAAAAGCTCACATTTACAACGAGGGAAGGGGCCTGAACTCTAACTCCCTAGCTTTTTTCTGCTAGCTAATTCTTGTCTGTTCTCGAGTGACTGACTTGAGTGTCGGAGGATCCCCACCGGAGCATCCGGTTTCCGGGGACTTTTCTTGCAGGAGTCTGACAAGAAAACCTATGTTTTCTCGGCGTTCAAGGAAGACGACTCAGCGTCAACAATCTTAATCAAAAGGATCTGCAAGGCGCTAATACCCGATGATCCATCGATTTGAAGAAGTCTTTATCCCCGTATGGATATTTATAAAGGTCGATCATATGAACGGTTCTAGTTGGAACCCAATTATCCAACATGATAAATTTTAGTTATATATTTCAACCTGACGAGGTAAAAATTTATGTTTAAATTTTTTGCTACATTAGGTCTGATCTTTGATCATGCCACTACTGAGTAAATAAGTTTTACATGTGATTTAACACTTATTTATCTTATTTTAACATTTAATTTTTCACTGCAAGATACTAATAGTGTTTGTATTAACCTAATCCATCGGATATGATCCTTCACTTCTATGGTGCTACCCTTCTTTGTCTGAATTAAATATAATGACAATGGAAAGTCAGCAATGCAATTTGGGAGCCAAACCAAGCCTTAAAATCTAAAACTATTGGTCCATAGTAAACATCAAATTTGTGAATGAACCTAATGCTTGATAATTTCCATATTTTAGATGGATTGCCTTAAAATTTATGTATCTGGGTAAATCGAATACCTCTAATGATTTCCATCGCTTCCAATTAAAGGTTCTTGAAATTTATAAGATAATATTTTGCTAAATTCAAATAATATGAAACACACACATATGATGACAAGAATAAGGATTGCAATGGGGATGAAGAAACTCGATCACCATGGAGAACTGTCATGATGGGAGCGGGTTTCAAGGGATAGAGGAAGCGACAAGAAGACTTTTTGAAAATTCGCTGGATCCAAATAATCTCCATCTCCGAACTCATCTTTTTTCTAAAATCATGTCATTTTTTTGAGATGAAATAATGAGTTGGATATATATATATATTTTTAGGTTTTATTGAATTTGGTTGTATACATGATTATGTACAATTATACAAATTTAGACCCTCTATTATTAAATATTAGGTTTAAGCTCTTAGATTTAAGCTTTTTAATATGTTTTAAATGTAAATTAGCACATATATATATATAAAATTGAGTATGAATTTGATAACTAATTTTAAAATGAAAAAACGATGAGAGAAAGAAAAGAGGGATTGGAATTTCTTATGGGTGTTGGGACAATGGTGGAAATAAATTCGATATCTGACCCATTGCCATCCCTAAATGAGTAGGAATAAAGAGTTCATATTTGATCATCACCCTTCGTTCCTGGTCTGAAGGCTACTGGTGGCCTATCGTCCTCATTATTTATTTCAAAAATCAACCCAGTTCACATAGTCTATTGAATTTGGAGGCCATTTTTTCAGTTCATAATGTTGAATATGGATACTGGAAGGGAGTAAATCAAACTAGAGCCATGATTATCAAAAGAATTACAAAGGCCGAATACCTTTAACCATGGGGTCAAACTTAGTTAGGTCCATTACAACTTGGAAGAAAAAAAAAAAAAAGGAAAGCTTTTTGCTAGACTTGGCCATCATATATCTAAACTTTCACTTTAAACCCCACCAAAAAGTGGAATGGATTGGGTTTGGATGGAGTGGGATGCATTGTGATGCAGTTGGACCTACCCATGCTCGTGAAAGGGAATACGTGGGTCCGTGGTGGAAATTAAGGCAGGGAGCTGTCACTGCCAGTAGTTACTGGCCACCAGCTAACCATGCCGGCAGAGTTCAGTGAGGTTCAGTTTATTTTTTTATAATTTTTTAAAAATCAAACTTTTATCCCATCATCCAAAGGCTTCATTCAATATCTTTAGCCGCTTTACCATTCTTCTTATATCTTTTAACTTTTATTTATTTATTTATTTATGATACCATCCACGCACAACTGAGAACATTATAGAAGAGCAAATAACGAGGAAATGCATGCAATACTAGTGATGAGAATCTATGCTCTAAAGAAGGATGTGTAATAAAGTTATAAAGAACAAGTGAAAAATACTTTTCATCTTTAAACTTTCATTCAAAATTTATTTTGATTCTTAAAATTTTAATTATTACAATTCAGTTTTTTATGTTTTAAAAATTATAATGTTGGTGTTCTATCACATATGATCTGTTAAAATTGAATAAATAACTAAGATGTCATTCTATCAACTAATTCATGCTAGAATGATATGTTGATTGTTTTATTAATTTTAATTGATCGTATATAATAGTATATTAAGAATGCAATATTCTAAAATATAAGGACTAAATTGTAACAAATGAAGTTTAAGGGCTAAAATAAATTTTGAGCGAAAATTTGAGAACCAAAAGTGTAATTTAACCTAAAGAATAAGGGCCAATATACATATTAGTGTATTCCAAAACAAGTTATGAACTAATCCAAAAGGTACAAAACAATATAAAATGTTAATATGTTAACCTTCTAAGGCAATATATATAATTTATTGAACCATTCCAACAGGCTAGGTGTCAAAAGAGTCGATGCACTTATTCTTAAACTTCTCATTGGATTAAGAAATATTAAGTCTTTACCCCCAATAGGTCCAATTTAATCTTTATTTGTTTTCTACTCTTATTTTTTTCTCTAAACCCTCACTAGTCATCAGACTCTAGCATAACATAATTTCTTGTTTTCTTTCTCCAATTTATTGTTTTGGGAGACAGAAAAGGGTGGCCATTTCTCATTGCCCTTGAACAAAGGATAAAAATAGTAGGAGGAGTAATGATAATATTTAAAAGAGAGAAACAAAAAATTAGAAGTTTGTGTGGTCTAACCAATATTAGCTCCATTTAAATATGAAGCTAAATTATACATTTTTGGCCAATAAAACAAATGAGTTGAGTCTGTTGGAAGATTATTGAAAAATTATATGAACCAATCCTTTTGATTTTGATGATTACTAAAAGCCTTGAGTTCATTAAAAGATATAATGAGTTTATTTAAATGAGCAACTAATTTAGTTTGAACAATCAATGAAGTTTGACTTTAATCAATTTTGAAAGTAACTTTTAGCTCAATGTTTAAACTTTCAAAAAGAAATTTTATAATTCATGTTTCATTCAATGAGTTTTTGGAATAGTTCTTGAATCAATTCTTAATGTCAATTTTATTGAATTCAAGTCAAACCAATGAATTAAAATGAATCTGGAACGATTTTAATATCAATCAGAAAAGTTTCTGATTTTTGATACGTTCCGGAGCCGACTCCTGAGTTTCAGAGTCGACTCCGCTCAGTGTACAGAAATGTGCATCTGTGTCGAGTCGACCCACGAAATTTATCGAGTTGACCCTGATTCTGTCGAGCCGACTCCTTGACTGTGCGAGTCGACTCCGCTCAGACACCAGAAGAGTATTTTTCTGAGCACTTCGCGAGTCGACCCCAAGCCTTTCGCGAGTCGACTCCCGACTTTCAGGAGTCGACACTTTACTTTTGGTGAGTCGACCCCTAACCTTTATAAACATTTCTATTTTTGGTAAGACGAGCTCGAGCCGACTCGGGAAAAGCATGAGTCGACTCCAGCAAATCTGGGCGAAATTTTTACGGATGCCAACTCAGCTCCAACGGTTAGTTTTTTGATTAACGGCTATTTTTCCTTGTCTCTAACGGATATATTTTGCAGAATCTATAAATAGAGGAGCTCTTTTCAAATCGGAGAATGAATTTGAGTATCAAAAGAGAGAAAAAATATCTTTCAAAAAGAGGGAAAAACAGAGCTTTATTGGAAAAATCTTGTAGTTCAAAATAGAGTGATTCAAAAGGAGTGAAATCAAAGAGGAAGTTTCGTCTGCTCCAGATCATCAATCCACAAGAGCCAAAAGAAAATCCAAAAGCTTTTCAAAGATCAAATCGAAGGATTTTCAACATTCAACAAAAGGAGAAAAGCTTCATCTCAACTCCAAAGTTTTCAAACGGTCAAGAATCTTGCTGAGGCCTGATTCAATACTTCAAGAGGAGTTAAAGAGAGAAGGAAGAAAGCCAAAGCCACAACCATCTGCAATCTTATCAGGCTTTTCTAACCTTTTTATACTTGATTTGTATATTTGCTCAAGGGGAGCATTTCTATATTTAAACTCTGTTATTTTGATTGTTTGCTGATTCAATCAGTGGATTGAATCAGTGGAGATAGTTGTACCTCGTGGTAAGCTTGGGATAGCTTACGTTTTGGGTTAGTTGTGAGCCCGTGAAAAACAACGTGTAGGGTTTTGCTGGTAAGCCCGTGTAAAATCGGCTGGGTTCGTTGTGCACCCGGGAAAACAATAAGTTTGAGTTGTGAGCTTGGAAAACAACTCGGCTGTAATCGAGGAGATTATAGTGTGGACCCAAGTGAATCTTGGGAGTGGACGTAGGTGCTGGTTGCGCCGAACCACTATAAAACCTTGTGTTTGCCGTGCTCATTTATCTCTTACTCTATCTCTCTTATATTTCTGTTTGTGCATTGCTACTAGTTAATTTCACTCACTTGCACATCTTGAGTAAATCTAGTTAAAACATTTCAAAAAGTCTTAAATTTTTAAGAACCCAATTCACCCCCCCTCTTGGGTTGTCATCTGGGCCAACAGAGTCAATCTACTATTTCATCCGGTTCTAATTTGATTAGCTTCAATTAAATCTAATTTTTAAAAGACCCATCATCTGGTTCAAATAAAAAATTGAACCTATTTTGAAAACTTGACATATGAATCACTCAAATCTCTTTGGTTCAGTGCAAAAATGACCAAAACAATTTAAACTCAACATAACCAATTTAGCAATGCAAATTGCACATAATGGCCCACTCTTTCTTTTCAAATGCTTTTCTCAATTCATTAAAAGACCCTCATTTAAATTAATTTCTGTCTCTTTAATCCAGCTACCCTATTTTAAACATTCATAACTCAAGATAGATTTTTATTTACAATATGCTAAAATATATCAATTATTTACTCTTTAAAATCAATAGTTTGCAAACTTCTACATTAAAGTGCTCATTTTTTAAATCGTGCTCATTTTTTAAATCAAATTTTATATATATATATATATATATATGATGCGAAAGAAAATTATCCTCGCATCAATAAACGTGTCGAACGATAAAGGTCGAGTTGACAAAGATCGAGTTATCTCCAATTTGGCTAATCAAGCCATGTTTGAACTAGATTTACTCAAGATGTGCAAGTGAGTTGACTGACTGGGCTACGATCCAACAGACAGCAAGAGTCGGTCTCGGCACCGACACCAGAGTCGATCTCCGAACCTCGGCATGGCCAAGCTATCTCCATACCTCATAAGGATCAATCATCATCTCTTCAACGTAAGCGCCATTGCTGCTTCAAACCACATCGAATATCTCAAATGATGAACCACCCCGATCATAAAGATTGCAGAGTGAGCTTTCCTAAACAGAAATGGGAGCCAAATACAACACTCCATCCATGATCAACAGGATTTCAAATTTCCAATAAAGCGCCCATCAGCTTCATCAACTTTCGATCCATGTAACTGATAGGATTCCGGCCTTATCGGATGCCAACTCCTTAAATCGCACCCGAAAAATCAAGTAATAACTCACCTTCTCGGTAGCGCATAAATATCAAGTCCCACAACCCCTAAGGTACGCTCTCTAAGGCAATCTAAGCCCAAAAAAACTCAACCAAAAGCCATTGCTCCTGAGGAATCATCTCAAGGAGGGAGATCCTTCTGTTGGAGCCTTCTCCTCTCATCTAATTGCTAAAGATTTTCACTGACTTGGGCATCGGAGGGTCTTTCGCAAGGACCACCCCCATGCTTCCTGCGTAAAGGCTATCTCACTGGTCCATCTAAACGAAAGAACACTACTCGGATCTCGATGTGCATCACCCCCAAGCCGGAGAACGGATTTTAGCAGCATCAGATTAGCGCTAGAGGAAGGGCCTCAAGTCCCATTAAAACTTGTAATCAAGGAGACAAGGTTCCAAACAAGAAGGACGTCTTCCTCAATGGACAACAGCAAGAAAACAATAACAAATGCTCTTGATCAGGCCACCTTTCAAAGGCCCAATCTCACAAACAACACGATGCCATCGTAGTCGTCACCGATTGAGGTTCCTCAACCGCTAGCAGCTCTGGTCACCTAGAACTAGTTTTCCATACTGGTCCAACAAGTGATGCTCCTCTTCCAGCTAGTGCAAGGGCTTCATGAGGGTCCTCTTTCAGCTACACCCACCTAGCAGTTTCCTGATGGAATAGTCATTTCGGTCCTATCGGTGGTCCCTCCGTCAATCCACTGGAAGCTACCAGCCTTTCACAATAGCCCAACCATAAAGAAGTTGAACCGGCATTGCAGAGGGGAGGAGATAGGAGCATGCCCAGATCCTATCAGGCTCGCTCCTTATCTCTAGTATTCTCTCAACATGACTCAACACCATGGCCATGATCTCCCTGTCCCGTCTTTCCTACAGTCCAGGATGACGGGGTGCAACAACAACTTCAGGAGATACGCTAGGAGTTGCATCAAGAGGAGGACTTTTACCTAGCTGTAGAGGCCAACTACCCCAAGAGCCTCTCCGACATGATGGCCCTAGCAGACAAATATGCTAGGGTCGAAGAATCCAGAAAGATGGCCTGGGCCAAGCAATACAAGAAAAAGAAGAGGAAGAGCTCAAAAAAGAGCCGACCGACTAGCCTTGCGAGCCCACCTCATCGCCATAGAGCCCCACCACCAAGAAAGCACAGCAGAAGCATGACATGGGGCTTAAATTAATATACCCCCGATGCATCCCACAGAGCAGAACATCCATCAGAGTTTCGATAACTACCCTCGCAGAACCTACCAGTAGCTGGTGTTGTTACTATGATTACCATTGTCAGCTCCTTTCAAGGATAACCAAATGAAGAGGAGAACCGGCTTAAAAAGGCTCGGTGCGAGAGGCCTGCCTTTTCAAATGAAGACCTCAAAGGGATACAGTATCCCCAGGATATGGAACTTAGATCACCTCCAAGAAATAAAGACCTTCAAGGGATACAGTACTCCGAAGACATGGAACTAGATTAAACCCCAAACATATTACTAGTAAAGTATGCCTGAACCAAGCCATTTTTCATTGTAATAAACTTCACTCTTCGATTTAAATATTTCTCATTGAATAATAATCTTCTTGGAGTTGTGAATGAAGGCAGATCTCGTCCAATCTTTGACCTACGGGTCCCATGCTCCGAACCTTGGCCGGACCAAGTAAAATTTTCTTCGTACTTCGGCACGGCCGAGCAATTTTCTTCGAACCTTGGCTGAGCCAAGTAAAATTTTATCCGTACCTCAGTACGGCTGAGCAACTTTCTTCGAACATTAGATGGGCCAAGTAAAATTTTCTCCGTACCTCAGCACGGTTAAGCAACTTTCTTCGAACCTTGGCTGTGCCAAGTAAAATTTTCTCCATACCTCGGTACGGCCGAGCAACTTTCTCCGAACCTTGGTTGGGCCAAGTAAAATTTTCTTCATACCTCAGCATGGTCGAGCAACTTTCTCCGAACCTTGGCTGGGTCAAGTAAATTTTCTCTGTACCTCGACACGGTTGAGCAACTTTCTTCGAACCTTGGCTGGGCCAAGTAAAATTTTCTTTATAGCTCGGCACGGCCGAGCAACTTTCTCCGAACCTTTGCTGGGCCCAGTAAAATTTTCTTCGTACCTCAGCATGGCTGAACAACATTCTCCGAACCTTGGTTGGGCCAAATAAAATTTTCTCTATACCTTGGCACAGCCGAGCAACTTTCTTCGAACCTTAGCTGGGTCAAGTAAAATTTTCTTCGTACCTCGGCACAACCGAGCAACATTCTCCGAACCTTGGCTAGGCCAAGTTAAATTTTCTCCGTACCTTAACACGGCCGAACAACTTCTTCAAACCTTGGCTGGGCCAAGTAAAATTTTTTCCATACCTCGGCACGGCCAAACAACTTTCTTTGAATCTTGGCTGGGCCAAGTAAAATTTTTTCCGTACCTCAGCACGATCGAGCAACATTCTTCGAACCTTGGTTGGGCCAAGTAAAATTTTCTCTGTACCTCAGCATGGCCAAGCAACATTCTTCGAACCTTGGCAGGGTCAACTAAAATTTTCTCCATACCTCGGCAAGGCCAAGCAACTTTCTACGTACCTCGGCATGACCAAGCAATATTCTTTGAACTTTGACTGGGCCAAATAAAATTTTCTTTGTATCTCGGCAGGGCCGAGCAACTTTTTACGTACCTCGACATGGTCGATCTTTCTTTATACCTCAGCATGGCTGAGCAACTTTCTTCGTACCTTGGTTGGGCCAAGTAAAGCTTTCTTTGAATCTTGGTAGGGCCAAGCAACATTCTCTGTACCTCAACAGGGCTGAGCAACATTCTTCGTACCTTGGCAGGGACATGTAAGGCATTCTCCATAGCTTAGTAGGGACAAGTAAAAAATCCTTCGGGCCTCGGCACAGCCGACCAAAGCTTTCTCCGAAGCCCGGCGAGACCGATTAAAGTTATCCAAAACTTAGCATAGCTAAGTATTTATTTTTTCGAACTTCGGCATAGCCAATCGGATTATTTTATAGCTCGGCAAGTCCTAGTATTCACTCTGCCTCGGTCGGCCCAAGAAATCTAACTTTGGCATACCCGGGCCTATCTTATACCTCGGTAAGCCCAAGAGAATCTATTTGTCGCGATACCTAATTAGCTAAAGCAACAAACATTTAGCAAAAATAATGTACAATTGAAATTAAAACTTTATTCATTTAGAATATCATTTTATAAGATATTATAAGTGCACGACAGCACTAAAAATATAAGAAAATTTTACATAATGAATGTTTCCTAAAGTCTACTTGATGTTACTGCAGCGGCAATGCTTCAACTTCAGAGGAACGCAAAGAGCGCCTTCAAACTCCGTTGGATGGCAAATTTTGAAACTTGGGGCAAGGATATGAAAAGAAGCTCAAACCAAATATACTTACGTTGAGCTTCTCATCCTTTAAGAAGAAACCTGATGGATTTTCAGACATTTCTTCTGGTGAATCAGTAGCACCGCTACCGACTATGGAAAAGCTTGAGGAAAACATACAAGAGGAGGTCCAACGAGAACGCTTCCTTCTTGCATTTCCTGTGTGACCTCTATGACTTTCTTCCTTCCTCTTCTTCACACTTATCTGCTGAAAAAAGAGATTTCAGGGCCGTCTTCATCGGTGCCTCATTTTTGGCTTCATGTAACTTCTTCATCCAAACCCTTAAGCCCAATTGCTGAACCTTAAAGAGGAAGACCAACTCTTCGGCCTCTAACAACGGCCCGAGTAAACTCTCTCAAACTCACTCCCAATGGAAGAAAACTCTTCATCGAACTACAGGCAGTACTCTTCCTTTTCCTTTTTTATAGCCATTGAATGGAGAGCAGAAGCCATTAATTAGAAGAAAATTCACGAATCAAAGCTCATTGACCTCCATACTTTGACCCCTGATTGGGCCACATGTTGTCCATCTTGTTTCCTCTGGATGAAAAACTGAAGAGTTTCACCTCGCCCAAGGAGATGACACTTTTCGATTCTTAGATCGGCCACATATTGCCCTCACAGCTGCCCTCGCTGGGTATACGAGGAGTCTTTTCTCGTGCCACAAAGCCGAGTAAAGGTACCCTTCCTCGATCTTAGTCTTTGCAATTTAAATGCAAGCAGTCAGTTTCCAAAGCATAAATAAGAGTGGAAGGCTGATTATAGAGGAGCACTAGGCACTTGACACGGGCACTTGACACAAGGAATGAAACTCTCCAATAGGCCAATCAATATGATCGGATGAAAAACCCACATTGGGAACAGAGCTTATTGATTGATTAGCCGAAGCCATATGAAGACTCTACTTCCTATGCCCAAATCTACACCTCAGGCTAGGGAGTGAGGCATGTGATGCAAAAAAATTGTTACCGCATCAATAAACATCCCGGACAACAAAGGTCAAGTGATCTCTGATTTGGCTGATTAAGCTACGTTTGAACTGACTGATTGAGCTACGGTCCAACAAACAGCAAGAGTCGATCTCGGCATCAATATCAGAGTTGATCTCCAAACCTCAGCAGGGCCAAACTATCTCAGAACCTCGGCAGGGCCAAGCTATCTCCATACCTCGCTAGGATCGATCCTCATCCCTTCAATGTAAGCGCCATTGCTGCTTCAAACCACGCCGAATATCTCGAAGGATGAACCATCCCATTTGCAAAGATTGCGGAGTGAGCTTTCCTGAACAGAAATGAAAGCCAAATACAATACTTCGTTCATGATCAACGAAATTTCAAATTTTCGATGAAGCGTCCGTCAGTTTTATCGACTGCCAATCCCCGTAACCAATGGCATTCCGACCTTCTCGGATGCCAACTCCCTAAAATACGCCCGAAAAATCAAGTAATGACTCATCTTCTTGGTAGCGCACAAATATCAAGTCCTAGAACCCTCTAGGTATGCTCTTGAAGGCAATCTAAGCCCAAAAAAATTCGAGCAAAGGCCATTGCTTTTGAGAAATCATCTCAAGGAGAAGATTCTTTTGCTAAAGCCTTCTCTTCTCATTTGATTGCTAGAGATTTTTTTGACTTGGGCATCGAAGGGTTTTTTGCAGGGACCACCTTTCATGCTTCCTACGTAGAGGCTACCTTTCAGGTCTATTCGGATGGAAGAATGCTATCCGAATCCCAACGTACATCATCCCCAGGCCAAAGAACGGACAATGCATCTACGGACCAACTCAAATGGCTAACTGGCTTCAAAATTGTTACTATTTTTTAATGAGCTCAACTTGATTCAATCAATAAATAGAATGGGTTTGCAATAAAATAAAATAAAAAACAAGATCAAAAATTTAAGCTGGGGTGAGACGGTTCGATTAACAGGCAGATCCAACCTCAATCTCATTTACAATGCAAGACATCAAATCACATGGAAAAAGTGGAGGAGTATAAATGGAAATGGAATTCCATCAGAAGATTACGTTTAGTCCACAGAAGGAATAGAAGATAAGAACACTTCACCACCACGTAAACCAGAAAAAACCACATGGATGGTACGTATGGAATCTCGGCTGCCTTAGCCTTAAATTTCAAGGAACCGAGGGGCTGTTTGACTTCTATCCCTCTCATGATTTGGGTACGAAGCTAATCCATCTGTTTGGCGTGTCATTTGAATAAGAAAGGGAAAAGGGTTCACGTGTTCTTGTATCATCCCAAGATCTCATAAATGTTACGCTTCTTCTCCAAAATATTTATATTTAAATATCAAAAGCCCCCGTTGATCGAGGAGATGATAACGGTTAATTTGTCCGGAAAATAAACATACAGATATACATTATTTTTTCACAAAAATTTATTTTAATAAAAAATAAAAATACAATTCTATATTTACTTTAAAAAAATTTATAATAGAAAGATATTTGATCATTACAGTTATTTTTCAAAAAAAAAGTAAAAAAAAAAAGTAAAATATCTTTGGTCATGACTAGGTACCGTACTCGACCACTCGAGCGCCAGATTTTACAGCTGGACCGAATCAGCAGCTGACCAGGATTGCTATCTTCTGGACAGAAGAAAACAAAAGTTTTCAATCACAAGAAAACCTTTTACTGGCTATCAATTTCCTCTGATGTGTTCATCTCATCGTAGCAAATGGTGCCTCGCTTCTCCCCGGAGAGAATAAATCCAGTCTCTTAAACATCTTTACCTCTTAACCTCTATCGATTGCTTAAAATATCATTCATTCTTCGAACTTGATTGAGCCTGAGATGAGAAAAACAACCAACCATTAAGCACTACTGGTTCAAATACCATGGCAAGCATGGCAGATCCCAGGCTTGAGCTTCGCTCGAGAATTAGTCCTTGTTGAGACCATCAGGCAATAATTAGAACAAAAGATTTATTGACGCAAGATCATCTTCTTCGATCATTCGCGAGTGTATGATCATCTTTTCGGCATGCCGAAGGTCTTTCGGCAGCCTTTGCTTCGATCGGAGAGCTGCAAAAAGTCTTGAAAATTAAAGATTTTGATGGAATCCCTCCAACGCTCAAGTCAGTGCTCTGAGCAATAGTCGTGAACTTGAAAAAAAGCTCGAGAGTCTTAGAGAGGCGTTCTTTATGAGAGTGTGTATGAGCTCTTGTTGGCTTACCTGGTCGAAGGTCCCGCTTACCCATTTTATTAAAGTTTGAAGCCTATAGCATGAATGGACATCAAGGTATGGCTCACAGCTTGGCTGATTGTCAGAGCACGTGTAGTGAGGATAGTAGCAGCGGGGCTTACCCCCTTCGTGGCGTGTTAGGACTGGTAGGCCGTGTCCCATCTAGCATGGGTGACCGCAGCTAATTGGTGGACCAGGTCCCATCAAGCGTGGGAGGCCATAGTGGAGTCGATGGGTGCCGCTTGATTTGGATGGCCGTTGCAGGCTGTTGCAAGCAGGCGAAACATGAGCAGCCGTCACGGTCATTTGCTAGACATGTCCTCTGTCCTGCACGTCCATCATCCTTTTCTGGATATGTGGAGACATGGAGCTAGGCTCATGGGTCCCCACAATGGATCCTACCCGGATGGCCGCTGAGGTCCCACTCAGGTGGTTGAATCGGAGTTGCTCCCGAGGGTGATCGTTATCGTTGGATAAGTGTGATCTCATTTGCTTTATTGGGGGCCATCGATAGAATATTGCTGAAAATGCTTTTCCTCACGCACACAGACCCCCATTTACGTCGTAATAGTATGTTGTTTGGGAGACCCTCATGTTGCCTTTGTTCTGCTAGGAGCAGCCTTCAAGCACTCCCGGATATTGGAGGCCATGGTTCTAGCCATCTTGGCAGTGCGGATGTCAATGTGGCTGCCTTGGAGCTACAGAAGGCAACTGGGGGCATAGTCGAGGCTGATTGGAAGGGGCCGATGTCAGAAGGTCGAGGCTGAGTCGGGAGGAGTCGACGCAAGAGGCAAAGGCCGACTAAAAGGGGGTCAATGAGTTAGGAGGAGCCGATGGAGGAGGCTGAGGTCCACTGGAAAGGGTCGAAGGCAGAAGGCCGAAGCTGAGTCAAGAGGAGCCGACAAAAGAAGCTGTGGCCAACTGGAAGGGGCCGATGGCAGAGGGACGAGGCTGACTCCTAAGGCCGATCTTGGTAGCTAATTGGGGGAAGGGGTGGCTCGGGTGTTACTGTCGCTTCCTATGGGGTTTATTGGCCATATCAGATGCCCCCTATACTTCTGAGCTTGTGTGACCGCGTGTTTTGCATCCGCCAAGCGAAAGGAGTGTAGAACTCTTCATATTTGCACTTGTCATTTCGTGCTGGCTTCGGCTTTGATTTCTTCTTGGCAAAAGAATTCTTTTCTTCTTACATTGCTTCCAGTACTGGTGGCTTTGGTCTGTCCTTGTGCAGACTCGTAACTGCATCTGCATGCTCTCTAAAGCCGTACATTTGCTTGCTTAAAAGACTTTAAGTAGGGTTGGATGTAGGTTGGTTACCTTTGGTTGGTTGGTGGCAACTAGTAATCCTCTTCCAACTTGGAGGCGAGAGGCAAGTGTCCGTTAATTGTGAGTCGAAAAGTTGATATCTCCAAACTATGGGCTGGCTAGATTTTCTTGGCCAGTTGGAGCGTCCAGCAATCTATTTCAAGTGCATGATTTGAGTTCAGGCCTTACCCAGTTGGTTGCCAGCCGCTGAGAAAAATTTGAAGCCGTTGAGGTAGATTTGAAGCTGTTGAGGCAAAGTTGAGGCTACCAAAGTAGAGTTAAGGCCGTAGAGGTAGAATCGAAGTGCAGTGGCTAAGTGGGTTGAAGTCCTACCCGAAAGACTGATTAGCCGCTGAGGCAAATTCAAGACCATTGAGGTGGAGCTGAGGCTGCCAAAGCATACTTGAGGCCATTGAGGCAGAGTTGAAGTGCAGTCCGAGTGGCCGAGTGGGTCGGAGTCCAACCCAAGAGACTAATTAGCCACTGAGAAAAATTTGAGATCGTTGAGGCAGAGCTAAAGCCGTTGAGGAGAAATTGAAGTGCAGCTCAGGTGGTCGAGTGGGTCAAAGTTCTATCCAGGAGGTTGATTGGCTGCTGGAGCAAAGTTGAGGCCATTGAGGCAGAGCTAAGGCTACCGAAGCGGAGTTGAGGCCATTGAGGCAGAGTTGAGGCTGTTGAAGTAGAGTTGAAGCTGTTGAGGAGAAATTGAAGTGCAGCCCAGGTAGCCAAGTGGGCAGAGTCCTACCCGGGAGACTGATTAGCCAAGGCAAATTCGATGTCATTGAGGCGGAGCTAAGGCTGCTGAAGCAGAGTTGAGGCCAATAAGGCAGAGTTGAGGCTGTTGAAGCCGTTGAGGCAAAATTAAAGTGCAACCTGGGTGGCCGAGTGGGTTGGACTCCTACATGGGAGGCTGGCCGACTGCTGAGGCAAAGTTGAGGCCGTTGTTGCAGAGCCGAGGCTGCCATAGCATAGTTGAGGCTGTTGAGGCAGAGTCAAGGCTGCTGAAGTAGAGTTAAATCCGTTGAGGCAAAATTGAAGTGCAGCCCAGGTGACCGAGTGGGTCGGAGTCCTACCCGAGAGACTGATTAGTCGCTGAGAAAAATTTAAGGCCATTAAGGTGGAGTTGAGGCTGCCAAAGCAAAGTTGAGGCTGCTGAAGCAGAGTTGAAGCCGTTGAGGGGAAATTGAAGTGCAGCCTGGATGGCCGAGTGAGTCGGAGTCCTACCCAGGAGACTAGTTGGCCGCTGAGGCAAATTTGAGAGCCTTTTGGAACCGACTTGAAGGTTTCTGGGCCTGCCCGAGGGTTGACTCAAGGGCCACTGAGACTGGCTCAAAAGCCTTTTGGAACTGACTCGGGGTTTCTGGGCCTGCCCGAGGGTTGACTCGAGGGCCACTGAGACCGACTCGAGAGCCTTTTGGAACTGATTCGGAGGTTTCTGGGCCTGCTCGAGGGTTGACTCGAGGGCTGCTAAGACTGATTTGAGAGCCTTTGGAACTGACTCGGAGGTTTTTGGGCCTGCCCGAGGGTTGACTCGAGGGCCGCTGGTACTCAAGAGCCTTTTGGAACTGACTTGGGGGTTTCTAGGCCTGCTTGAGGGTTGACTTGAGGGCCACTGAGACCAATTCGAAAGCCTTTTAAAACTGACTTGAGAGTTTCTGGGCCTACCCGAGGGTTGTTGAGTCCTACCCGGAGACTTGGTAGAGGCTCTGACCTTCAGCTTGTGAGGTGAGTTGGATAAGGAGATAAAGTATTTGAAGCTCTTTTACTCTCATCAACTGGTTGCCTTCATTGTTGATAATATCTATGGAGGTTGTCTGCATTCCTAGCCCAAGGGATGGGTCTCGAGCTCCTCGAGCTGCACCTCCTAGTGAAGTGCTTTGGTGACTTAATAAGATCCCTCCAGTTTGAGGAAAGTTTGCTCCCTTCCATTAACTCAGAGACCCCCGTTCACCTAGGGATTAGTTTTCTGGAGCGGATTGTTCGCTGGCGTTATAAGACTTTGCGACTTGTTGGCAAAATGCTGCTTTTATTTGCACTTAAAAATTGGGCCCGAGTGTCGGACTCCTATCCCGCGAAGTTTGAGATCGAGGGGCTCGTTATTTCCAACACGATAGCCATTACTCTATCTCATCGAGCGAGGTGAGTCCTCTCGAACTTCAATCTGTTGGCGACTAATCGAGCGACATGCGACCAAATTGAAAATTGGGGAACATTGGTCAATGGACCCCGATCTCATAGAGTTCTTCCCATTAATTCCTTCTGTTTCCCGCTTGATGGCTTTAAAGAGGGGGAGGATCGGTGTCATCTACATCCATACGGGTCATTGGCACTTTGCCTTCTTGCCCTTCTGGCTCCTTCACGCTCTTTCCGCCTCTGCGCATAGTGATGGAGGAAATAGTAGAGTTTTGTGGAATTTGCTCCCCGGTTATAACTCCAGTTGGCTGTGGCTCAGAAGAAAGAGAGGAAGGAGACTCCTCGAAGGCTCTCTGTTCCCTCTTTTCTAGTGGAGAAGATAGAAGAAATGCCAACTATGAGGGAGAAACCTTCTTCAAAAGGCACCACGTGGCTACTACACATATTGAAGATGAAAGTTGGTGGCCTCGGGGGTGGAGGTTCTCAGAAGAAGAAGGAGAAGAAGAAGAGTTCCTGTGAGTTACCTGTTCCTTCTTCTCAGGTGAGGAGATAGAAGAATTGCCAACTCCAAGGGAGAAGCCTTCTTCAAAAGGCACAGCGTGGCTCAGTCAGATCCCAAACGCTGTGACTTCGAAGAATCGGAGAGTAGTCATCCCTAAGGTGTTTTGTTGAGTAGTTTTTTAAACCGGTGCCAAAAGGCACCGGTTTTAAAACAAAGGGATGGAAACAAAAATTTTATCAAAATGGTGTTAAAGTAGAAAATGTCATTTGAAATGGTGTTTTCTACTCCACGTCATTATTTTCTGGCTCGGCCCCGTCAGCGGGGTTGGGTAGAAATCGCCACTTGGAGTGGCGATTTCATTCAAATGAAATCGCCACTCCAAGTGGCGATTTCATTTGAGTTACACTCTCCATAGTGATTTCTATCCCGAAATCGCCACTCCAAGTAACGACTTTCTCGCGGACTTAATTTTCTATGGGGACTTAAACGCTACGAATCCCTCCCTTCGCATAATCTTCTAGCAAATTAAAAGAGGGTTAGATGGTGGTTAATGATTCAGTATCAATCAGAATTATCTTGTTATATCTATTATCTTGTTAATCAGAATTATCTTGTTATATCTATTATCTTGTTAATTAGAATTATCTTGTTATATCTATTATCTTGTTAATTAGAATTATCTTGTTATATCTATATTATCTTGTTATCTATTATCTATAACAAGATAATAGATATAATAATTAGAATTATCTTGTTATACCTATTATCAAGATAATAGGTATAACAAGATAATAGATAATAGAGGGTTAGGATCGCTGGGAGGCTCCGAGCGTTTAAGAAGGGATCGTGATCGGGAGAAAATATGTAGAAGGAGTGGTGATTTAAACTGAATTGAAATCGCCACTTGAAGTGGCGATTTCATCCCTGAAATCGCCACTTCAAGTGGCGATTTTATTTGGACTAGAAATCGCCACTTCAAGTGGCGATTTCAACCTCTTTGAAATCGCCACTTGAAGTGGCGATTTCTAGTCGTCCCGTCAGCAACCCTGCTGATGGGATTGAACCAGAAAATGATGATGTGGAAGTAGAAAATGCCATTTCAAATGGCGTTTTCTACTTTAACACTATTTTGATAAAAACTTTTGTTCCCACCCTTTGTTTTAAAACCGGTGCCTTTTTTGCACCGGTTTAAAAAACTACTCGTGTTTTGTTGGCCGCGGGGCCCTTCGCCCGCAAGAGATTTTCTTTTGTAATTCCTGTGTCTCGGTGCACTCATAATACTGACTCGTTTTTCAAACCGGTGCCAGCACCGGTTTTAAAGGAAAGGTATGGAATGTAAATATTTTATGAAAATGGTGTTAAAGGAAAAAACGTCATTTGGAATGGCGTTTTCCCCCTGCTTGGTCATCCCCTCAAGCTCAGCCCCGTCAGCTGGGATGCTGATAGGGACCGAGCAGAAATCGCCACATGGTGTGATGATTTCAGAAATGAAATCGCCACACCATGTGGCGATTTCAATCCAAGTTGGAATCGCCACACGGTGTGGCGATTTCAACTATAATTGAAATTGCCACATGTTGTGACGATTTCATTGTTGAAATCGCCACACCATGTGGCGATTTTAAAGCAGTCCCCCCGACCGAGAGCCTGCGATCGGAGGGATTGTTTTAATAAAGGGCAGGGTGCCCTTTTCTTCCTCTCTGACGAGCGGATGGGAAGAAGAAAAGGGCACCCAGCCCTTTAAAACAATCCCCCCGATCGCAGGCTCTCGGTCGAAGGGGGGGGGGGCTGCTTTGAAATTGCCACATGGTGTGGCGATTTCAACAATGAAATCGCCACACCATGTGGCGATTTCAATTATAGTTGGAATGTGGCGATTTCAATAATGAAATCGCCACATCATGTGGCGATTTCAATTATAGTTGGAATCGCCACACCGTGTGGCAATTCCAACTTGGATTGAAATCGCCACATGGTGTGGCGATTTCATTTCTGAAATCGCCACACCATATGGCGATTTTGCTCGGCCCCTGTCAGCAACCTAGCTGACGGGGCCGAGCCTGAGGGGATGACTAAGCAGGGGGAAAACACCATTTGAAATGACGTTTTCCCTTTAACACCATTTTCATGAAATGTTTGGATCCCATACCTTTCATTTAAAACTGGTGCCTTTTGGCACCGGTTTGAAAAACGACTCCATAATACTCCTATAGGATCTTTAATAAAAATATCATTCCTCCCAACTTTGGCTTAGTCTCTTCTCTTCTTCCCTTCCTTTTTTTTTTTTACTTTTTTTTTTTTTTTTGACATGAAGTCTAGAGGTGAACGTCCATCAACTATGAGTTGGAGAGTTAATCTTTTCCAACTATGAGCTAGCTGGGTCTTTTTCTCTGCTGACTGAGAATGACCTGTATCGCTCGCTCGAGGGTGTTCGATGCGGAGTCGAGAATTAACCTTTGTTCAACAGCAACACCCCAGAAACTCCTTTTATGAAATATCTTGGGGAGAGCTTGTCTCCTTTTGCCGATTTAAATATTTCAGCATGTTGGCAACCTACCCCCCTAAGGAATGATGTTGACTGAAGGTGGAAGGTGCTAGTACCCTCGCTTGGGCTCCTTCCCGTATCGCTGTCCATGGGAAGGGGAACCGTTTGGAC
Organism: Calamus simplicifolius; assembly: GCA_900491605.1. Taxonomy (NCBI): domain Eukaryota; kingdom Viridiplantae; phylum Streptophyta; class Magnoliopsida; order Arecales; family Arecaceae; genus Calamus; species Calamus simplicifolius. The sequence continues at coordinate 82,759 of UESW01002310.1, forward strand.
GACGAGTGGAAGATCGAGGTTGCTCGGGGGCTTCACGATGGTGATGCTCTTGCTGGTAAGCTTAATGGCCATTCTAATGGTGCTCTGATGAGGTATGACGATGGCGAGTTTTTTGATGAGGAGATCTCATGCTAGTGAAATGATGGTTGGCCTGAGCAGCAGCCGCAGGGGGAGTAGAAGTCCCTTGATGCTATTGTGTGGCCATGGAATGTTGCTCCTGCAGCTCCTGGACAGTTGCCACCGATGCTTGAACTTACTGGACGACAGTGAGCTGGTCCGCTTGAGTGGCCTGAGGTGGTGGTGATGGTGGAATATAGAATCTGACTTTCTGTTGCTTGGCTCGTCATGAGGATTCTTTCCATGGGATCGGTAGAGACCTCTCGGGTTCTTGTCATCACCATCTTTTTTAATCTAGAAAGGACAAGGATCTACAGGCTAACATTGCTGACGATCCATGCTCTGCCCCCTACTTGTTGACGCCAAATCACCTTTTTCGATCGTTTGTGAGCATTCAGTCGCCTTCTCCGACATGCCAAGGATATTCCGACAAGCTTTGCCTCAATCGAGAGCTTATAAAAAGTTTCGAAAATCGAAGATTCCGACGAGGACCCTCTGACCCTCAAGTCAATGCTCTGGGCAACAGCCGTGAACTTGAGAGAAAGCTCGAAAGTTAAGAGAGGTGCTATGTGTGAGCGTGTATGAGTTCTTGTTGGCTTACCTAGTTGGAGGCCCCTCTTACCCATTTTATTAAAGTTTGGAGCTTATGGCGTGACTGGATGTTAGGGCATGGCTTGCAGCAAGGCTGATTGTCAGAGCACGCATGGTAAGGATATCAGCAGCGGGGCTTGCCCCTCTCGTGGCGTGTCATGGCTGATAGGCCATGTTCCATCCAGCATGGGTGGCCATAGCTAATTGATGGGCCAGGTCCCATTAGGCATGAGAGGCCGTAGTGGAGCCAGTGGGTGCCACTTGATTTGAACGGCCATTGCAGGCTATTGTGGGCAAGCAGGGCATGGGTAGCCATCATGGTCATTCGCCAGACATGTCCCCTGCCCTGCATGTCCATCATCCTTTTCTGGATGTGTGGAGACATAAAGCTAGGCTCATGGGTCCCCACAATGGGTCCTACCCGGGTGGCCAATGGGGTCCCACTCAGATGGTTGAAACAGAATTGCTCCTGAGTGTGATCGTTACCGTTGGATGGGTGTGATCTCATCTGCTTTATTGGGGGCTATCGACAGAGTTGCTGAAAGTGCTTTTTCCTCACGCACATAGACCCCATGCACATCATAACAGTATGTTGTTTGGGAGACCCTCTTGTTGCCTTTGTTCTACTAAGAGCAGCCTTCAAGCTCTCTCAAATATTGAAAGCCATGGTCCCAGCCTTCTTGGCAATGCGGATGTCAATGTAACCGCCTTGGAGCTACAGAAGGCGGTTAGGAGCAGGTGGCCAATTCGGGCCTTACTTAAGAGAGGAGGTCAACTTCAAAGGCCAAGCAAAGAAGGCCAACTCCGAAAGCCGAGGCTGCTGGAAGGGCCAATGACAGAAGGCCAAGGCCGAGTCAAGAGGAGCCAACGCAAGAGGCAGAGGCCTACTGAAAGGGGCCGATGAGTGAGGATGAGCTTGAAGCCAACTGAAAGGGGCTGACGATAGAGGGCCGAGGCTGAGTCGGAAGGGGCCGACGACAGGGGCCAAGGCCGACTGAAAGGGGCCGATAGCAAAGGGCCGAGGCCGACTCCTAAGGCGGGTCCTATGGGGTTTATTGGCCCCATCAAGATTTATTCACATCTTACAAAAACTAGGACAAAAATTCTATCCTTCTTTCACCTTCTTTCACCTGCTCAGACTGCTCCACTCCCACTAACAAAATACAATAGGGGCTGAACGAGACCAGCCTACAGATTCATTTTGTACACCACTGGCACTGCCTCATCAGCTTGGGATAATTTCTTTTTTAAGGCAGGGAAGAAAAACATAGCTCCTCACAACTATATTGCACAGGAACAAGACAAAATCCCATATCACCAACTATAAAAGAGAGAAGAATTCCTTATTTTAGTCATTGACGATGATATCTTTCTTGAGAACAAGATTCCCAGAAGCATTCCTGGTGAAGAGCTTCTCCACAAATTCATCCCAGTTAGTTCTGCTAGATTTTGAACTGCTGTGTGAGGTAGCTTCACCCTGGTTCTCTGAAGGTGCGGTGTTAGTGTCATCAGATGGTTGCTTCGTTGGTGGCACGGCATGTGGTATATTCAAGTTCATTGCTCTTTCCAGGGCATCCCTGTGTTCTTGTTCAAGGTTCTGTTTCCTCTCCATCTTTTGCTGTTGTGGAGGGCCTGTGGCCTTGGCATTTTCTTTCATTCTCTGAGAAAATCAACCACCTTTAGATCTATTATGTAGCTCCAAGCATTAGTTTTAATACCACTTCAAAGCTCATCAGCAGGCCAATACAGATAATAATGAAGGCTTCACTTACATCTAAAGCCTTCTGCGATTCTCGTTCCATCCAAATAATTGCATGATCAGATGTAGCACTACATGACAGCACAACATGTTCAAATCTTCCATCCACTGGAATGGCAGTCCTTACTTCAGGAGGAAATCTTCCACATCTGCCATAACAAATAGCATGAAAGTTTTCCAACGACGTAAGTGCTTGCATGACAAAGAAATCAATCTCATGTGCTCTGCATGGTAACAGAATCCGAAACAGCATTGTTTTATATTTCTTGACTAGTAACGTTTTTCTATTGTCTAGATCTCAATAGTTTTCCCATTAGTCCTAGTTAATATATTCCTTTTGATTGAGAGAATATTTTTAATAAGTACACTTTCAGTGTATTATTATGAGGCACAAACAAAACACAAAAAAACTGAAACAAAGGTCGTTCTATGGCACATATGTACCGTTCTCCACATTAGTTGGACCTCTCAACATATTTTACTAAATTTGTGAATCATAATTAAATGAGTAAACCAAATAATGACTAATATCCTAGTCACACCAATCCAACAACATCATCTAGTTGTCCAAGAGAAGATTTACAATATGATACAAACATGCTCACGCGCGCATATATATATATATATATATAAATGCTTTGGATGAAATATCTATGAATGAGAACAAAATTTGGTTAAATGAGGAAGATTTTTTGCGATGGAGATGTAAATAAAAAAGAAAACAAAGAAGAATTTTTATACAAAAGAAGCATAAGAAATTGTTTGAACTAACTTGGCTTACGCCAGACCACTAGAAATTCAAAACTATATCAGACATATTTTAGGGCTTTTCAGTAGTTACATAATGATCCTCGGTGATAAAGATCAGTGCAAGTGATTTTTTTTGGTTGAAAAATAAGACCGGTTCAGGCTAATCTCCACCCACGACCCATACTTACCCCACCCACCTAGGCCAAAGCCTAAGTTCCCATGCAGACTGAGACAAAGCTCACAGAACCAAGGCTCTATTAACCAGGGGCCTGAAGAGAGAGCTGATACCACTCAGAGTTGAATCCTAGCTCTTTGTACAAGGGCAAGAAGTGATACCACTCGAGCAAGCTTAGTGGTGCAAGTCAAGTATCGTAACCTTAACCATTTAGATATTTAGGAAAGAAAGAAAGAAGCCCTCCAAAGATGCTAGTTGTGGGAACGTTAAGAAGATACACAGGTACATTACTAAATAGGTCAATAAAACTTCAAAGAGATTTAATTAAACATAAATTGAAAGACTGATTAACACTTGTTAGTTAGCTTAAATCGATAGCTCTATTCCAACTTCCCCTAGCTTATTCAAGTTCTTTAGCGTCAAAGTATTAAAAAAATGCAAGACATGTTTCTATCTTGTGATAATTAAGCTGTCAAATGAACTGAGCAGCTCGAGCTCAGCCCATGATTTGAAGCTAAACTGAGCAAGCTTAAAATTAATTTCAAGATGAGCCAAAAATTGATCCAGATCAATTAATTATATTAAATCTCATATTATATAGAGATTGCATTACTGGATTAAAGCTCTAATCAGTATATCTTATTTATGCTTGGAATAAATTAAATGTTAATTCAGGATTGAACCGAGCTTGAAATCAAATTGAATTAAGCTTGATTCAAGAAAATCAAGCTATAATTCAAGCTTGAATCAAGCTTAATTCAATATAGAATTGATTGCATCCTAATCTAGGATTATCAAGTTGATCACTTAGGCTCATGGTGGGATTAAGCTAGAATTGAGCTTGAAATAATAGTATCAAAACAAGCCTGATGCCAGTGTCCAAGTTTGAAAGTAATTGCGAACTAAGCTCAATCAGATCTAAGCTCAATCAAGCTCAACTCAATCACAGCCCCATGTGATAGTGATGTGCACGCTAACTTTTAGAGATCTCATGGAAGTCTTGAAACCGAAGGCAATTCCAATAATGTCAGCACAGGAAATTAATAATATTAGACTTGAAAGGAGTTGCCTAAATGAATTAGGATTTGATGTTTTAACAGACTCTAGGTGGCAGTTAAGCAACCAGGGACTCCCTAGCACCTAGGTGCTACAGGTGCTTAGGCAGGACTCTAGAGGTCCAGGCAGACTAAAAATGATAAATTAAAAATAATAGTTACAGTATAATAAAAAAGATAGCTTATCAAATAAGACTTAATAAATCAAGAAGAGTTATCAACTTGGAAAAAATTGATATTTATAGATCAATCTCATACAAGGTTTGACGTCTTCTGGTCTGGAACCCCTATCAATCAGCTGCTAGGCTAGTATGGTACGGCGATCGCACTAATACCAACCATCGGAATGGTTTGGCATCCTAGTAATTCACTGGGACAACCTTTTTTTTGATTGAAGTTTAGTGGCCTTGTAGGGCTTGGTAAGCTTATAATTTAGGACTAGGAAGGTTTTTGAGCCCATGATCAGGTCTGAGCAATATTCACCTGATTTGAGCTTTCCGTTCCCTTCTTCCTCTTTCTCACCATTCTCTCTTTCCTCCTCTCATGCATGAACCTAACAGCTGAAAGAAAAAGGCCCTAGCCTCTTCTTTTCATGTGTATCAGCTGGCACTGGTGGGTACTGAATGGTCCTACTCATCCACCTGTTTCATACTATTAGATACAAATCAGTTCCAACCAAGTTGTCTTGGTTTGACACGGCTAGGTCCTGGACCCATCCTAGGACCAGATATCTTCACTAGGCAATCAAGGATGACTGGGATGGACCAATACAAATCAGGATTTTAACCCATTCCTCGTACTAAAATGTGATGCAAAAAAAATTAAGATGGGTTCCCAGGAAGAACATCTGGGCAGCCATCTTTTAAAACCAATCTGAATAGCAATTGTTAAGACCAGGAAAAAAAACAGGTGCCATAAAGGTGATAAGATTTATATTAAAGGTCTACTTGATAACTTTCATCACATTCACAATCCTACCCCTTCCTTACTAGATCACTAATCTTGTTTATAATCGCTCTTTACTACTTTTGGGATTTGTGTGATTCCTTTATCAAAGCCACTAGGCATGAAGAAGATTAAAAACAGAAAACTGAGAAAAAAAAATTTTCTATCATTTCACGGTGAGAACTAAGGTCATTTAATGCTATAGTAAACATCCCCTTCCTACTCAAATTTATCCAAAAGGATTAAAGTTGATTGAATACAAATTTATGAAACTATATATTTCTGGGAATGGATTTGTTAAAGCATTGTAACAAATTCTAGAGGCAGCACCTCAGAATTTTTGGTAGGTGTCATCACAAAAATGGAAGATATGTATCAAGTAATGGTACTTTGGTATAACGTATATTCATTCACAAGTGATGAAAATTGTTTAGCGAAAGGAACGGATCAATTACATACTATAGCTCATGCATCAGTTTCACAATTCTGATACAGAGTACACATTGTTTTCCAGACATCCCAAAGTTACAGACAAAATTCTTGATCTCCATAACTGCCATAGTCATTTACATTATTTACATTGAACCCATGCATTGAAGCTTTATTTTCTACCCTAGAATTCTGTAATTAAGTTCACTTTTGATAAAGTAAATGAAATAATAATATATTAAAAAAATGATATGGATTAGTCTGAAAGTAAAGAAACAAGGGCAGTGTTGTCAACTAAAATTTGCCTCCCAGCACCTTGCTAAGCAAGAGAATTGGCCAAATCATTGGCGTGTCATGAAGTAGAGTAAAGAACAAATATTTTCCCTCACAATATCAGGGCTGATTTTTAGTGATTGATATTAAGTATTAACTGGAAATTACATATTTGGTCATCACACCACTCGAGCTACTTTTCACAAGAGCAATCCATGGTGGATTTGAGTTCATCTTTAACTTAATAATTTTAATGATCTTTAACAAATCTATACTTTTTTGCATAAACATGATAGACCTCAAGGTTATGCATTTTTCAATAATATTGGTAAATAATAATATAAAATGCAGTCCAGTTGCTTAAATATGGAACCTTATATAAATGTTTTTAAGTTACAGGCAAAATCAATTCATTTCGGCCAAGACCAAACTGAAACTGGCCCCTAATTTAAGGCTTTGGTCATTTTCAATAGTTCTATTCAGTTTTTGGCTGAAATTGGCCAATTTTAATTTGGCCAATTTTAGCCAAACTAAGTGAAACTAGCTATGAATGTTTCTTTTAAGTTTTACATTAGTGTTTAAAATCGTATTAAAATAATTTCTTTCATTATTTATGTGCGTGTGTGCGTGCGTGCATCAATTTTAGGTATTTTGAGTTAAATAAGAAGATAGATAATAAATTTAGCCATTGATAAGCCAAGGACTCCAAAAAAATTCCTGATTACAGGACTTCATAAAAACTAATATAAGCAACTAAATACAATACATTTTGCAAAAAGATAAGCTTTTCTTATATAAAATAAATATAATATTCCATAAATTTATACATCAAACTAACTAGCAACTTAACCTAAAAAATATAAGAAAAGGCACAAATTCAATATATTTGTGAGTTCTACTGAAAAGTAATATAATATATTGACTTTTCAAAAAACTTGAGTTTAGATTACATACATACATGCAAGCATGCATACACATACATATATGTGTACATGTATAGACATTTAACTCATGAATAAAGAAGCCTTCATCTTTGCATGCAATCCCATGGTTACCTAACTATTCAATCTTGGCTTGCTTGCATTAAAGGTTCCAATTATTCACAATTTTTGTCTGCTAAATCAAAGTGTGGTTTTACATCCTTGAGCATCATTTTTGCTCATCTCACACTATCCCATCATGATTTTTAGTACTGTCAGATTATCCATATGTGCTTGCTTCATCATTAGTTAATCTACCATTTACTGCACCTAGAGTCTGTTGGTGCATGACTACCTTGAAATTTGTACTGGTTGGATTGCTGGAAGGGTGTAACTATAATAGTTCATTATACCTATAGTAGTTTATTAACTGGATATATGTAACAACATCTGCGTACTTAATTTAGTTCTTCTATGTCTATTCTTTCCATGAGTATACACTAGCAATGTACATCAAATCTGCACATATGTGCATCGCCAGTGTTGTATCTTGTTTATGAAGTAAAGGTCATCATAACTGCATATTTTTGTCTCAGAAGAGAACACCAAGCTTAGCTCATATTTTCCAAGCAGGTTTTAAAAATTTAAAAGGGGAAAGAAACTATTATAAAGTTCTAAATCCATTTAGGAGTATTAAAGGACAAGAGCTAAGAGAGGAACTAAAACTTTAAGGCAGGGAAAAAGAAAATACTTGGCAAACAAGCATTGCTTCCTATACGGAAAAGTAGCATGTCACCCCATTGGCTCTTTAAAATTCTCTTTTTCTCCATATATTATTTATGTTTCAGTAGTTTATCTTTTATAAAACATCACAGAACCCCATATTCATCATCCTTAACATGCCCCATGCAATTCTTCGTCTTATACATAATTTTCAGACTTCAAGTATGATCAAAACTCATACTGTCTGAAATCTCAGAAAAACATTAATTCACTTAACTATTAAAATAATTGTTTTAAATATCAGATCAGACCTTATAATGTTCTCCCTTTGACAAATCATATCTCCAAAATCAATTTCAAAAGATTCTGTCAAGTCAAAATATTGCTCTAAATAGCATTTGCAGCCCAATGACCTTATTAGGCCCAAAATCTTTCCTCATGCATCCTTGAACTAGTTTGATCATTAATATTCCATCAAGCCAAATTTCTTTCAAGAGAAAGTCATCTGAGCTGTGAGCATAGTTAATGGTGAGTAAACAAAGTAAAGTGAATAGGCAGAGTAATTTTTTACATATATCTCAAACAATGGGATAGAATTTTTTGGTAATTGTTATGTCTATGTTATTCTCAAAACCATTGGAAAATTAACAAATTTGCTTCCTATATGCATGCAAAAATACGGGAAAACAGTTAATGTTTATTAAGTCATGGAATACTGTAGCCCTTTTTTGGCTTAGCACAAAGAATGCCAGAAGTTTTGTTACCTGCAAAATTTTCTCTCAACAATATGATACATCCGACCAGGAGCATAAAGCCTTCTTGGATCATTAAGCTTTCTCTTTTCTGGAATAAATGTATCTCTCATGCAAACTAAAAATAATAAGCAGGGCAAGCTGTCCAAAGCAGTAAGACCTGGTTTAAAAATGATTACAACACTACACATATGCATAAGAGAAACATCAGCGATATTAAAGTTTCAAAAACTATGGGTATGCAATAACACACCAGAAGATAGATCCAAAAATATACTCCAAGGGTGTTGGAGTTCTGGGCAAGAAATCATCCTGGAAGAATATATAAATAAGGGGTCAAGATTGATGCTGACATCCAACAGGGATTCTCATCTAATATGATACCAAATTCCAAATAGACGTAATCAACATAATGAAGATTTTCTGAACTTTTTACTGATTTAATACAAAAGGGGTGGAGACGAGCTGTTAAATTGAATGTATAACTGCATTCAAAAAGCAGAGCAAAAAGAAGAAATTGCCTGCTGCAATCAGAAGTTTCTAGATTATTACCTAAGGGAATGAAGCTGTAAACAGTGAAAAAGGATAAAGTTTAGTGCTAGCGTATTCAAATTTAAAGTGTAAGCATCCCCAGTTCAAGAATCTAAGTGTGCAATTACAATTTGCTGCCCCTTCACTCATTAAGCTGCTTGCATGTGCTTTAATCTTACTTTTTTGGCAAAAAAACTTAACAAAATCCAAAAAAGTGTATGACTCAACCCTCCGGCCCAAATAGATTCCTACTGCCCATGGAGATAACAGACAAGGCTCACGATGTCCATTGACCAGAATTAAATATTAACTGTCCATTTTCTTTGCCACAGTGCTTAGCTGACTCATATTGTCAAACTTATACAGAGAAGTCAGAAAAATCTAAAGAAGTAAAATGTGTTATAGGAGGAGAAGACCAATGTAAGCACAGTTTGCATAAAAGTCGAACAGGTTAAGTTAATTTAATCTGAATCGCAAAACTTACTTGATTTGCAAAAACACAAAGAAGCCATATTCACCATAACAAATTAGAGGCTTGAGAAGATAACCCATGCAGAAGAATAGGTGTTGAAAACTAATGGATATTATAATTTGACCCAAGGGCAAATATGCAAGGCAAAGACCTCAAGTATGTACCAATGGATTTCATCTATATAAGTAGCATATATTCATAAGTAGCATGCACCGATAGAATTAAAATCTCAATGTATGTGTATTAGTAGCCATGGAAATCCAAGAACATGCCATCAATTTCACAAGATCAAGCACTGATCCGGAGTTCTTTGTTAACTAATCAAACATAATTGGACAAGACTTGAAAGCATAAGTAGCAAAGTGCAAAGCATTATATCAGACGAATCACTCGACCATGACTTCAAACAAATTCGATGCCAAGACAGTGGAGAAGTTCATTCATATTAAATGGGCAAAATCTCTTCACAAGAAAACTACAACTCTGAGAATCCTGTACACCAATTACTAGGTTCTTCACAGGCAACCTCATAGAAATATTATCGCATATTCCTATAAAATAGATTGAGGTACACCATCGGTTGCTTTAGGTAGTGTTTGAAATAGGGGATAAGAGGGGATATTCATATCCCCCTGGATATCCCCTCTTATTCCCAAAGTCATAACTATAAGGTAGTGTTTGAAATAGGGGATAAGAAGGGATATCCTGGATATCCCCTCTTATTCTCAAAAGCCATAACTATAAGGTAGTGTTTGAAATAGGGAATAAGAGGGGATATCCTCTGGATATCCCCTCTTATTCCAAAAGCCATAACTATAAGGGATAGCAGGGAATAAAGTTAACCAAAGGGATAATCCATGGTTAACCATGGTTAACCATGGGATATCCCCTCAATTTATTTCCTAGAGAATGCAGGAATAGCTGGTTATCCCTCCAAATAAGAGTAAAAAAAGGTTATCCCATGGATTTATCTTTTTGCATTTGATATGATCAATGGGATAACCAAGGGATATCCCTAGGGATAGCCAGGGGATAAATTCTATCCTGTACACTTATCCATGGATAACATTTTTTCTATCAAACACTACCTAAGAGATAGCTGGGAATAAAGTTAACCAAAGGGATAATCCATGGTTAACCATGGTTAACCATGGGATATCCCCTCAATTTATTCCTAGAAAATGCAGGAATAGCTGGTTATCCCTTCAAATAAGAGTAAAAAAAAGTTATCCTATAGATTTACATTTTTGCATTTGATATGATCAATGGGATAGCCAAGGGATATCCCTAGGGATAGCCAGAGGATAAACTCTATCCCGTATACTTATCCATGGATAATATTTTTTCTATCAAACACTACCTTAGTGTACTGTCTCGTACTCCTATTTCATTGATTACAGTTCTCTTCAAGACCAAACCACATATCCAGCCAAAAATACATGCTTTGCTGATCAATTATCCAATCCTCAAAAGACCTTCGTTTGCTTACTGATCGATCCACATTCGCACGTCCTTCAAATCCAAGTCACCTTCCTCTGTTCTACCAATAATGAACACTATCCCTTCCACAACTAAATCACCAAATTTTACATCCCTAGTTGCTAATTACCTTAAGAAAAGTAGGGCAAGAATTCAATTTATCCTACACATCAAGAATTCAAAGTCTTCTTTTTTCACATCAAACCAAATAAATCAAATCAGAAAGGAGAATACATGCCTGCAGCACGACGGAGTGGATGACATCTGCGTACTTGACGGCGAGATTCAGCGACACACACCTGGCGGGCGCGATGGCGTAGCACCGGATCTGGCTTCTGGGGATGCCCCCAAACTGATTCCGGTGATTCACGGCAATTATAGTCATGAGCGCCACAACCCCGGAGCCAAGCGAGTGCCCAGCAAACACCAGCTTATACTCGGGGCCGTTCTCGATGAGGAGCTTCTTCAGTGTCTCCGCCTCGCGGTTCAGCAGCCAGGTGGCGGCCTTGAGGAGGCCGTGGTGGACGAAGCCGCCATCGAACATCTGGCGGCCGAGGCGGTTGTCGAGGAGGACCTTGTAGTCGCTCTCGCGGACGAGGTTGAGGCCACGGACGGCGAGGATGATTTCCTTGCGGTCGTGGTCGACGTAGACGAGGTAAGGGGGGCAGCAGCCGTCGGTCTGCTCGTAGGTGACGCGCTTGGCGACCCAGGCGTGGTTCATGCGGTACCCGCCGTCGGGGGGGAAGCGGGGGTGTTCGAGGTCGTCCTCGTAGACGGCGAGGATGGCGCGGCACACGCGGGGCACCGGCTCGAGCTCGTCGGCGGTGGCCGGCGGCCACGACTCGCTGTCGTAGGAGCCCACGTAGGTGAGCCGCTTCCAGGCCCACCGGGAGCAGCCCAGGCACACCACGCACTCGACCCCGCACGACACCGACATCGCGGCGACGGGCGAGAATTAATTAGTGGCTGGTTTTGTCCCGCTACTTCTTGGCCAGTTTTACGTCCGCGATTAGCGAGCTTTTCGGCAGCCTGGACGGCTGCTGGAATGGAGAAGGAAAGAAGGGGGGAGGGTAGAAGTTTCCAGGTGGATGGTGGGTTTGCCGGGCTGTCGAGCTCGCGTGGACGTAGGAATGGATTGGCGAGGGTCGGTAGGTACGGCTTTGGTTAAGGATGGAAAAAATTTGAACTCGAATTAGCTCGCTTGAGAGAGAGAGAGTGATAGCAATAGCTAAAAAATGGGACGATGGAAATAATAAGAAAAAAAAAAAAAAAAGGTCGCTGGGAGGTGAAAAGTTTGGACTGGGATTACGTCATTCGTTGCTTCTGGTCGTGAGAAAGGCATCCGTTCTCCGCCCTCGCATGAGACCGCCGCGGGCCCCGGATGCCACCGCTTTCAAAAAGTTGGCTCTGTTGAGCCCTTTTTCAAACCGGTGTCGTTGGACACCGGTTTTACGTAAAGGGTACGAATGAAAAATTATTTACGATGATGATGTTAAAAAAAAAACATTATTTTTAAGTGATACTTCTTTTTATTCATTATAATAAAATAAAAATATTATTTTAAATAATATTTTTTAAAAAAATATTTAAAATAATGCTTCTAAATGATGCTTTTTTTAATGGCATTTTTTTCTCTTCTTAAAAGCATCATTTTAAATGATGTTTTCTTTAGGTGGAGTGGCTGTCACTCCAGTCCTAGATTCAAACCTCTGAATCCAATTTACTCTGATACTTTTAAGTCACAAAAATCTGATCTGTCTTAGGAATTAGATCTAAATTTATTTTAAAAATAAAAATAAAATTTTTTTTTAATTTAAATTTAGAATGAATTGAATCTATTATGACCAAAAATCTTAAATCAGATCGAATCAGATAATGGGTACCGAAATGATATGAAAAATATTATTTACCAATAAAGTGCATAAGCTTCGACCTTCGCTCATAATTAATTATTTAAATACAAAAATAAGATATATTTTTAATTTAATTTAAAATTTTTTATTGATGGTACTATATAATTTTATGAATTATTAGCTTGACATCAATGGCTTGATTTGAGTTAAACGATGATATCATCATGATATAATAAAATATTAACCATTAATTATTTATATAAATATTAAAAATACAAATTTATATAGGAAAATCATAAAAATTAAAAATAGTATCTTTAACTAATATTTTTGGGGTACTATTATAATTATCACCTTATTTATTTAAATTCATTAAATAATAATTTATATTAGAGATGAATAGAATAAGATAAAAATAATGCCTGCAATGTTATAATATAAATCAAAAACAAGTTTCAAATTTTTAAGTTTCAACAACATATCAATTTGTTTGATATAAAATTATATATATAACATAAACAACACTTATGTAGTATATAACTTCTAAAATGTAAACAATATTATAAAAGAGTATAAAATATATAAAAATCATAATAGACTACAAAGAAATATTATATTGTAAACAATAATAAAGCCTAAAATAAATATGATCACCTAAAAGCCATGCAATGTGATATTTTGAGTTAGTTTATGCACAAATCATCATCCAAATTCTAAGTCACATATATCTAAATTAGCTTAACATAAACAACAATTCAAATTTCAAGAATACTATATAATTACATTCACGTCTTTTTTTTTCTCTAAAAATTAACATTCTTGGTAAGTCTTTGGTAAGCCCATCGACCAAATTATTTTCATTGTTGCTATATTTATTTTATTACTTAGCCATTCCAAACTAGCATTATTAATATCAAAAGCTTCCAAGTTTACTCCTTAAATCCCTAACATCTCATCATTCGCGTTATTGTATATAAAATCACCCAAAATCAAATTTAGACTATGAGCTCTATGAGAAGACTAACTAATATCTTTGTACATCTAAATTATACTCTTGCTATAAAGGCTTTATTCTTTGGTGTTGCAGCTTAAGCAACCCAAGATAGAAGATGAATTGGGTTTCTTTTCAAAAAATTAGTAAATATATAATTTTAAAATCAAATATCAAAAAATATCATGTGAAGTGAAGAGCAATTAAGCATTACACACAAACACAAGAAATTAATATTGGTTCGGTGCTAACCTTGCACCATGTTCACTCTTTAAGGACCTCTTGGAAATTCACTTCATTAATCGTCTCCTCAATGATTACAATTTCTAGCTAACTCAGCTAGCTTCTTATTTATACGGCACAAGAAAGCCAAACAAACCATAAATTTTGGGTTTGGTACATCCAAAACAAGTTTTACCCAAGTTGAAACTCAAACAAATAAGAAAGGATACAAGAATCAGAGAATTAAAGCTTCTAAATGAGCAAATAAAATAATAATGATACTTTACAAATTATGAAAAGGACTCATTTTAAATGAGCTTTTTTTCTTGAATGATGTAGCTTGAGCACTTGAGGAAGTTTCTTGAGTTATTTAGTAGAGCCTTAAATGAGCTTTTAATGACTTTGAATGCCTTGAAGAAGAGGAGCTCTTAAAAATATAAAGGTTAAAATCTCTTAGTTTTCTTTTTGATTTTTTTCTTGAGTTTTTCCTCTTCTCTCTTTTTAATCACCCATTTGATCTTGCATTTAAAGCCTTCTAAGGATTACAATGTTCACTAGCCGTTTTAAACCGTTGAACTTGAAAGTGGTTGGGGTGAAGATTACACAAGCTGAAACACGTCAGAACTAGCTGTTAGAAAAGTTGTCTTCAGGATAGTCAACTTGTAAGTCAACTACTTTCCTTGTGTTCAATGTAAAATCCAACAGTCCTATGATTGATTTTTCTCATGGTAGTTACTCTTATGCTGACTAATAAATGTGTATGGCTTTTATAATTTCAATTTGAGACTAAAATTTTCTTCAGTAGCCAGCATGGGAGCTGGCTACTCTGTTCTAAATCACCCGAAATCATTCCATTGTTATGAAATTTTCTTGTTTTGATGAATCCAAAAGTGCTAGCTCTTGTATCTTGATTCTTCTTTAAGGAATACCTTCCCAAACATTGAATCTTGATCATTTAAAGCTTGAGTCATCCTTCTTTGGCCTTATTTCTCTTTCAAACTTTGAATCTTGATCATTAAAGCTTGAGTGATCCCTTTTTGGCAAACTATAAAACCGCTATTAGGTTAGCTATGCTATATGGAATAGAGTGTTGGGCAATGTTGAAACAATATGTGAATAAATTAAGTGTAACATAAATGCATATGTTAAGATGGATATGTGTAAAACTTTAAAAGATAAATTAGAAATAAACATACAAGAGAAATGATAGGAGTAGCCCCAATTGAAGATAAATGAGATAAAATCGATTATAGTGGTTTGGATATATACAACGTAGACCTTTAAATGCTCTAGTTAGAAAGAGTGTTCTTTTAAAAATCCATGATAAGGATAGAGATAGAGATAGACCTAAACTAACATTGATAGAAACAATTAAAAAAGATATAACTATTTATAATTTGAATGTCGACTTGGTTCTGAATAGAACAGAGTGGAGGAAGCAGATTCATATAGTCGACCCCATGTAGTTAGGAAAAGGCTTAGATGAGTTAAGTTGAGTCATCCCTTTTTGGCCTTGTTTTTCTTTCAACCTTCCTTCCTTAAGTCAAAGACATTATTGAGAGTTTGAATTCCATATTTTTTTTATAAATACTACTTTTCACTATAACTCTATACCAAACTCATTAGCCACTTACTTAATTATTTTGTGATCATGAAAATTAATGTCGGATAAACATTTGGCAAAAAAAAAATTTAAGAAAAGTTGGTCAACTTTTCTAGACTAACGTACCATGCTCTTTTACTTTAGTAAAAAAAAGTCAAAAGAGTATGTTGCATCCTTAAATTATCATTTACTTATCCAATTTAGGATAACATTTAATCATTTGAAAGATGTCTAAATTAGTTTTCAATAGATTAGACAAAATACTTTTTTATCTTCCTCAAATATCCTTCCATGGTTGTGACTTTTTCTTTCATTAATACTTATGTATTTTTTCTTTCATCTATCTTTCACTCTCGAACATTTTGCAAAAAACAAGAAATAATGTTTGTAAAAGATTCTATAATTAAAATAAAAATATTTCTTACAATATAATCTATGTTTTATAAAAAGATATAATATTATTATTTTAATTAGTAAATAATAATAGTAATTTTTTTATTGTAAAAATAAAATTTGTATATAATTATTATTTACATCAAAAGTCTGCCTAAATATATAATTTGATAAGAAAATTTGAGTTTCAATCATAGAGAAATGATATATAATTAATATGCAGAATAGATTTGGCACTGCAAAATTAATTGATCTTAACAATTTATCCGAGAAAGCTATAATATAAAAAAATATGAGTAAGTGATAGCAGAATCATTTTTAATATACAATAGAATATAATTCATCTAAATGTTGTTTGAATAATAATTATTTAAAAAATATAAATTTTTAAGTAATTTTGATGCCTTCCAAAAAAGTCAGATCAAATTTGCAAGCTGCTCCATTGTTTGCCATCATGAGACCATGTTATATGATCTAACCCACTCAACAACTTCTTTAAACAAGTTGTTAGCAAAAGCATCAATGGATTCTATAAATATTAGGATAACAAAAACAAAAAATGCTAATCAAAGTTTGTTATGCTGTCTCACTCCATCAATGCATCCATAATCTACCCAAGCGTTTATGAAAGAATCAACAAATAAATACACTTTCTTCTTAGCATCCTTCAATCAATTAATCCACATATACTGATAATATAGGGTTTCATGTCTAACAACCAATTATAACTACTACATTTAATAAGGACTAAAAATAAATAAAATTTAAAATATTAGTTAGAATGCATGTGCCTTTTCTTTTTCTTTATTTAGAAAAGAATGATCACATCATACTTCACTTATAACCCTAGCTATGCATAATATTTCATCGCTAACAACTAACGTATAAATATTTACAATGCTTGACTTACAAAGAAGATATTTATAAATCATTTATAAAACAAATCTAATAAAACTAAATGTAATGTATGCATTAGTGCATGAACAAAGAATTTGAGCAAAACATATAAGCAAAATAAATTAATATTGAATACTTATAAAATACTTGTCATATAGCTCATCTCATCATGAGCCAAGCAAGTTCTATAGTGCGAAGTCCTTGTGGTACATGAATCAGTCTCCTTAACTCGTAGGTGAGACAATGCTATCTTGATGTTTTCAATTGTAGAGACTGAACTCTGGGCGGTAAGCCGGACGTGACACTTGTTTTTATACAACTGCAGTCCGAAAAAGTGGTATGTCATACATGAATTACAGTAACAACTACAGTAACTTGTGATGATTCACTCAGCAGGCCCATCTAAAGATTCATCCGAAGAACCCTCAGATGTCACATCCGATTCTCCCTCCCTTTCATCATCTGAGAATTCAATGGTAGTTTTGGTGGTCATCTTCCTCATTGCTGCTGTCTTGCTTGCCCTCTGAGAGCGCATGCCGACCAGGCTAGAAGCCACTGGGACTTCAGCGACAGATGAGATCTCTTCATCATCAGGAGTATCTTCCCGTCTTACTCTTCTCCTATTTGGAGCACTTCTGGCTGATCGCAGCACTGGCGTTGGTGGTGGCACTGCAGATGTATCCAATTTGAGGCTACCATCCAACCCTAGCTTCCCTGATATCAGAGCCAACAGTTGAAAAAGTTTGTCATTGGAAAAACTTCATTGAGATTGGATGATCATGTGATAACAAAGAAATCGACAGTGAAGCAAAATGAGAGAGACAGGAAAAACACAAGAATGAAAGAAAGCAAAAGAAGAACAATGCCATACCAAAAATAACATCAGCTTGCTCCTGCGATAGTTCTTCATCTGGGTGCTCATCAAGAGATTTAAGACGCCCTGCCATGTGATTTAGTTCTTTAACAAGTTCCTTGTCAGTTGACAACAATATGATCATGTTGTTGAGCAATCCCCTCATGCACTTGATTGCCCCTTGCTCCGATGATTGGAACTGTATCAACACAGCTATCTTACACAGCGCTGAGAGGTATGATTTTCCAGCAGGGGTCTTCTTATCTGGAAAGCTTGTCACCTATATAATGCACAACATTAGATGACCATAACCATATCACAGTACTCAGGTTGAATTCGAAAAAAGGGTTTAAAGTTTTCAACTTCAGATAAGGGTAATATGGCAAGTCATGGTGTCAAAAAAAGCAGTGGCAGTGTAGCAACCAAAAAAAAGCGCAAAAACATTAATTTCCTTGCTGAAATGATGGACATTACCTCTGAAACAATACGAAAGGCAAGGCCCTCCTCCCTGCTATCAAAGTCATGTGATAACAGCACTGAACTAGAAAGGCTTTCAGAACTAATCTCGCTGGATTGTTCCTCCTCGTGTTCTTTTGAGAACAAAGGAGTTTGTATCATTTGCAACATGAAACGTGACACTTGGATTGCCCGCTTTCTCATTCTGGACACCACAATGCTAGACCCGCCTGAATTACCATAAATTCCTGGCCACATAGACCTCATGACAGGAATGAAAGCTCTCAAGATACATTTCTGCAAAGACAGGTATTCACATAAAATACTTGGAACCAAAAAAAAAAATTATTACACTCCAAAGATTGATCTTGAGACTAGATGTATCGAATACTTTCCCATGCATAACTTGCCTTGTGATCACGTGAGAGTACTGGATAATGCTCAAAGAACACAGATAAGCATTGTTTTAACCTGCATGCATATCCAAAGTAGCAATGTGAAAACTAGTAGAAATGCAAAAACTAGCATTACTTAGAAATGCACAGAATGCAAATATTAACCTTGGAAGATCTTTTGTTCTATCACTGAAATACAAGCTGATGAGCTTGCATAAGATCAAAGGATGTAAGAAAGTGGATACGGTCGGATAATTATTATGGAGAAGAAGAATCTTTGCAAATCCCTCTCCAATAACAGTATGAACACTTTCCTGATCATCACCTTCAACATTGGCACCCCAATCATCTTTATCTAGCCCAGAGTACAAGAGGTCAAGTAATCCAATGTTTGTGTCCTCTAACTTTGATAAATCTACTGCAATAAATCCATTTTTTTCATCACTAGATTGTTGCAGATCCATCCCAATGGCTCTGTCAACTTCTTGTGGACCATGCCATGTAGCAAGATCAATTAATGTCTTACTAGCCATGATACTGACAGGAGCAGGGCCATTAATAAAGGACAGCCGCAACTGCTTTACTAGGTCTCCACTTGGGCTCCTTTCTAACAGTCCAAAGAGACAAAGGCATCTTGTAGCAACCCTTTGCACATCGACATGAATTTGTTTGGCCTGCATTCCATAAGATAGAGAAAAAGGATACTAAGCACGAGAAATAGAGTTGCCAAAGTTGCAAAGTAATAGTCTGACCAGATAAAGCGATTTGATATTAATGTGACTATGTTCATTTGTGTATGCTATGCAAGCGTGGAACCGTAAAGCTCAACCCCACGTACCCCTGGAAGCAATAAAGAATGCAGTAATTCAGAAGGTTCGATGACTTTTCCATGGAGACTCCACAGGGAATCAATGTTCTCCAAGAGAAGGCCGGTCACTGCAAGGCAATGTATCCACTGAATGTAATCAGCAGTTCTGTCTCTGCAAGGACGAGCAAGCTCCATGACTACACTGGCAACAACTGCTTCAAATTCACCTGCAGAAGCATGCACTTTCCTGGCCAATTCTGACACTGCTCTGGCCCAGTCCCTGTCTCCACCAAGACTGATTCCATCTCCTATGACAAACTTATTCCCATCGTCGTCCACTTCATAATCTAGAGGCCTAAGTAAAAGTTCCTGCACAAAAGCTCCAGCGACCTTCCTGTTTGCAGTATCTGAGAAATCAAGCATGGCACCAAGTAGCAGCAGCTGCCGGGATGTGAAATGATAATTTGGTCCTGAGAAGGGGAGGGAGGGGGGAACGGGGTATATGTCAGGAATCTATAAGTCCCATGTCAGCTAAAGACCAAGAAAAGATGATATATGAAACTAATGTAGGGAAAGTTGTTCAATTTACATAATATAACTATATATTTGCACGATCAAGTATTCAGACTCACCTGCAGAAAGGTGTGCCTTTACTAACTCAACATAATCAGATATTGTTACAGGAAGAATGCCCTCTAAAAGGTCATTATTGTCTGATGCTTCTGATGCATACACTGCTGCTTCAGCGCCTGTAGTAGTTGCAGCATCGGAACCTTTAGCCTGCATGATGGTTCAGAAGAGGCTTGGAAGATGCAAGACAACTAAATTAAAGAGTTCCTCGAGTGAACAAGTGATAATTACGGCAACATCATTCTAAGACCAAACCAAGGAATAATAGAAATATTTTCAGTTCCAGCAAAAAAACCATATCATTGTTCAAAATCTTCGTCATGGGCACCTAAATATGTGAACTGCAATTCATTGTACTTTAACTTGGGAGAGTAGTTATGGTGGCACTTGACTTGATGCCAAATGCCTGCAAAATGAGGTAGGACATTCAAAGCAATGATTTTAATACCTCAAATAGTCACCACTCTCAATTGTCATAAAACAATTAGGTGACTCGAAACAAAGTTATAATGCATATTATGATCTTCCCAAAGATCATAATCTCCAGTATCTGCCTGAAGTAGACATGAAATGGAATATATTGCTTCAACAATCCCTTTCAGTTCTCCTCTTTGCTTTCTTTCTTGAGTTGTGCTAACAGTTTATTCTTCAGAAAAGGGGAAAAGAGTAGTATATGTTTCACTTGGGAATTTGAAGGAAGCAAGAGGTAGGGATGGCTATCAATTGAAAACCAAAAAAAAGAAAGAAAGAGACACATTTGCAATTCCCAGTGTATTAGAGAATTGATGGTATATTTTTTTCATGGGCAATAAACATGAAGAGGTAGATGCTTTCTTTGTCATGCCCCTTTTTTATTTAATTCCTTTTTTAGCTTCCCTTCTTTTTTCAATTATTAAGAGTGGTTTGCCATGGAATGCTTCTCTTATTTGTAGATTGTAGATGAAAACTGATGTTTAAATTTATTAAATATTTGATTATTCAATTTTAGATAAGGCCACACAATCATAACTTGACTAAATTATTCAAGTTGCTTATGGCATATTCTTTAATTTTCATTTTATGTATCATCTTCATTTTCATGCCAAAACTATATATCTATGTCCCTTATTTAAACACCTGAACTCATCTGTGGGTACTGCTTATCCATCTCTAAACAAGCTTTTCTTCGAACTCATTCTACAACTTCCAAGCCAGGCTATCTCTGCTCCTTTCGTACCTTAATATTCAACAAAAACTTGAGCACGTAATCATTACAAAGGCCTCATCTCAATGCACAAGTCCATGCACCTTAACGTGACAATCACAACATTTTTATCAACAACTCAGTTCTTTTTCTTTTCAAGAATGCCTATCGACTGTGGATGTGGGTCATTAAGCCTAGATAAATTTCTTTCTTAAATTTTAAAGAATATAAGCTAAACATAAATGATCTGGTATTCTTACTGGCACATGGCTTGGTGACATTCATTCTGTTTTACTCCTGTTTATATAACCATATAGAATATGACTATTAGAAAGGAATTGATATATCGTTGCATACAACAGCATTTCTTTTCCATCGATCCATAATAAAATCATTTTAAATCATTGTCATTAATATAAGCGCCACTATACACTAAAGCACGAGCAAATTGGTTTGGAATTTAAATCTTTTTTAACATCAAGAAATATACTGGTCATATAAGAACATAATCAAAACTTCCAGCCTTTTCACAACTATTTCACATAAAAATATAATATGTGAACAGAACATCTAAATCTGAACCTACTTCATTACAGAATTTAATAAGTCTACAAACAAATGGCATCAAAGTGCAACAGCCATACATTGATATAGAAAAAGCCACTTCACATAAGTTGATGGCATCAAATAAACAACGTAATTAACAAAACATGAAGACATTAACTAGATTGTTGGCGACATTTTAGAAGAGAACACTCGACCAAATTCTCAATGTGTTTGAACTTCTAAGCTTCCAAAAAGGTGAAAAAGTATGATAATGAATATAATGTAACCCTCCATTTGAATATGTAGTCTATGAGGGAATAAAACTGGTGGCAGAAGAAACATGAAAAATAACGTAAATCTTTCTTTTATTCTTCACCGCTTTGCTAATAGTGTTTCATTTTTACAGAACATGGTTTACAATATTATTAGATATATGACTTCTCTCAGCTTTAACCATCCAATGTTACAAATGTAGACCTTTGTTTAGCCATAATAATTTGATATTAGCTATAAATATGAAGCTGGGCTTTAAAGGATACAACTTACTATTAGCTAGCGCAAACTCAAATATATTCATTCACTAGTCTTTCTTGACAGGATTAGGATGTTATGGATTTAAATGTTTCTATTACTAATTGGAGGAGGAGTTTGGACCCAGGGTTGTATCAATCCAAACCGGGTGTACCATATCAAACTGATATGGAACTAATACTTAGATGAGCCAGCACCTGGTTCATGTCCAAAAAAAACTTCTGAAAACTGGACCAGAATGGCTGGTAGAACATGAGCCTCCAATCTACAACCATAACTCCCTCATCTAAACTCTGATAAACATGCTTCAGTACACATCAAAAGCTAAATTGATGATGGACACAATAGAAGTGATGAGTTTCAAGTTCTAGCTGTATTGTCTAAGATTAAGTGTTTGCATAAGTAAAAATGGATTAAGATAAATGAGGCTCACAAGTAAATTGCTCTGACAAGACGTTGGCGTTTACAGATGCGTTCAACAAGGAGTTGGGAGCAAAACAAGCCCAATAAAGGATGAATATTGGGATAATGCTAGAATGCAGTGAAAGGTAAACAAACAACAGTTCCATAGATACTGGTGTGGTCTATGATGTCTCTTGTAGGAGATTACCAGTAACAGTAATAAATATTAGGAGCTCTTTTACATAAGTGGTGGTTCCAATCATCACAAGATACCTCAACCACATAAGAAATATTATGCACAATTTGATTTCTTTTAACTACAGAAAATATTGGATATTCAAAAATGAATTTTCAAATCTAATTCATGTTTATTATCAGTCTCATTCACAATCCCAATATTCTCAGAGGGTCAATTGGATGCCACAAACATGAATCTTGAAGATTTTCTATGTTACTAGTTAATCCATCACTGTTTGCATTTGACGTGCATGATTAATCGCGGACTACAGACACATGATACATAGAATGTGGTGATAGGTTAATATGCATCTAAACTATTAGGACTACAGAAAACAGTGGAAGAGATTGCTATATAAAAAAGTTTTTTAAAAAAATCACATAACACCAATATATATGCCAAAGAAATAGCAGGACAATGCTATATATGAAGAGATGATCAAGGTGTTTTCCTTACTTGAGCTTGAGTTTGCAGATGCCTGCAGACAGTTTTCCAATAAAGAGAAACCTCTGATTCCATAAGTTGAATGCTAGAAGTGAATTCCCCTGATGTGAATATCCACAAACAATTATATTGATTAATCAAGCATAAAGTAGCTTTGCAAGAAAACTGACGACCCTGTCCATATATAACATACGTCCATGGAAACTGAAAGTATCGGGCAAACAACAACTAGAAACTGATGTCAACTCAAACCAGAGTTTTGAAACCCACGTGTGTCAACCAATTTAATGCCAACTCAACACCTGATAACAATTATGCCCTGGGTCAATTAAAAATACAAATGTCATAAACCCATTGGACCCCGTGAACAAAAGGTTCAACTGCTTAAATTGTCCAATGAAACCATCATTCACTGTCCTATCCAAACAGGAACTGCAAGAGAAGGGGGAACAGAAAGAAAAATAGAGCAAATTATCCTTGCATACTTATGAGGTCACGCCTTATGGATATGCATTGGTTGCCAAGTTCCTAGCTTGAGATTTTGGGTCGAAGGCATAACAGAATCCCTTTTAGATACTAGTGAATTCAAGATACAAGTTTGGTAGAAACCCAAAAAATCTAGTGTCAATCCTATATGGCTAACTACATAACCAAGTTATGGGTGCTAATTCCATGTAGGTGCAACGCTCAAAGAACATGTTGATTCCACATTGGCTATTTTCTTCCTCGTTAGCCTTTGTCTTTTAATCAATTATTGTTAGTTTATCCATATGGTTTCTTAATTTATAATCCCTTCTTGCTAATATGTTCCCTAAATACTTCCACATGTATTACATCTCCCTTTCGCATGTTATCTATGAACTTGATTGACTCAAACCCTTGACAATGGTATACCAATAAACCACATAGGGCTTCATTCGGAAAGGAGATGGTTCTTCAGGAATAAGGAAAAATTAAACTAGGCAGGTTAGGTTATACATCTTTTAGCAATAACAAAACTTATTTTTCGTTTGGGATAAAATGTTGTTATCACAATTACTAATCGCACTTCTTTTGTCTTTCTATTTGGATGTTGATCAAGATTAACTGATGCAATTTGGATGCCTTCAGGGGATAAGTAGAGAACAAAGTAAATTCATAAATTATATTATATAGCATTACATTATGATGATAATATTATACAATTATCAAATATTATAATATTGTATTGCACAGAGTTAGGTTAGAATGCAATTGGCTGCAGATACTCCCTCGTGAAATCAATGCTAGATCTCTTAAAATGAAAATTCACAGCATCAATATTAATATATGGTGTACAAAACGCATAGAGATGAAAATAATACATTTTCTAGGTATTTTACGAAGTCATCAAAACAATATTGTAATCATATGATATCGTGTTTTGATTTAATCTCTAGCCTAGACATTCAAATAAGCTAAAATTTAATCTACATATATTTTAAAATATTCACAACAAGATCATTGTTTAGATATTCAAAGTTACAGTCTATATATACTTTTGGTCACTGACCATATTACAAGCATTCATTTTATGGTTGCTTGATGCATGGGCAAGATATCTCCAAAACAAATGATATTTATATATAAATAGACTATGTAACAAAGGCATAGGCAACATTCAAAAAACATGTGCAATAAATACTTGTATAGACTCTAGGGGCATGCGCAAGAACCATAATCAATGAAGCGTAGTAACTCTAAAAGCCACATTTGTGAACAAACAAGTTTTCTAAAACTTAACTATCTAATAAAAACTATATAAATAGACTTAGAGTTTATTCATTGCTCCTACATTATATATAATGATATAAGTGCACTCCAGCATATCTTTTGCTCATGAAAGTTTAATACAATTCATGGTATTCTAGTTGGTTGTACCTATATCTTAATTCATAAGCATTTTTTTATTTATTCTTACAAAAAAGATGTTAAGCCTATTATGGTTGAAGCCTAACTAAAATGAAATGTAGCAACTGAACATGTTCTAGAATGATAATTTTTAACCTTGATGGCAAGGACTCATGTTATTTCCTTTTCAACATTTGTGACTTTAATAATTCATTAACATTTGATTACTTATTCTTAAATATTACTTTTCTTATGAAACCTAACTAAAATGAGATGAAAGAAATCATGTTCTAATATTAAAATTTTTGGCCTTGATAACAAGGACTCATACTTTAAAAGCATAAACTACTTGGAGATATAAAGAAGCCATCATATGGAAAACCAAAGTACATAATCCCATGTATGCCATTAAGTGATGGGCCCATATGTCTTATCATAAACTTTATTGAATCCACCTTACAAACAATTTCACCTCCCTCCAACCACTTCAGTAAGACGATATGTTGATGAGCTATAAGATCTCATTGCATATCACTTCCACAATGGTCATGTTATTTTCTTTTTTCTGATTCATACTATATGCATATTTTTTTTCTCATTGGGTGCCTAGTGTTTAACATGATTAGAAAATTTAAAGCTTTGGATTCAACTATGTTCTTTGACCAATAATCCATGACTATGACTAGAAATGGGCCAGGTTTGGCCAGGCCACCACAGACACAATCCATTCCTAGTTGGTGGAAGGCAAGCCCAAGTTTTACCCAAGCCCAAAAATATATGAAGATTAGGTCAATCCTAGACATAAGCTTGAAGTCTGCCAAAGAGAAAGAGGACTTGAAGAGTAAAGATGGGGGAAGCACAGAGAGAAACCAATGCTAAGAAAAATAGTGAGAGGGAAGAGGCGGGATAAGAGAGGGAAGGGGTGAAATAACATAGGTAGAGAAAAGGGAGAGGTTGTTGGAGCACCTATAGGGTTATTGGCAAATGGCAATTAGCAAGAAAAGATGGAGGCAATAGAGAAAACAAAGACATAGATGGTAGAAAGAAGTGGAGAAAAGAAGGAAATGGATACAGAGCAGTTTATATAAACATTATAATTAATTGGGTCTTGGTTCATGGCCAAATTACACCAAAATCAGCCAAATCTAGCATAAATTCATTTACTACTTTTCCTATGCCTAAATCTATTCAACAGGTTGGTATCCTACTCACAACCATTTGTAGCCTCAAATATGAATGAAATGCCATAGATCAAGAATCGACTTCTTTTCACTTTGATATGAACTATTTCCATTTCCAAAAACAACTCGGAAGAATTATTCCAATAAGAGAATATCATGGAACCAGGAAGAAAAAATTCACTAACTTGCCCTCTAGACTTCTTGTACAAATTAGCCATCAACAATGCATCCCCTCTATCAACAGTACGCTTTATACAACTTTCATCACCATTAGGACTTCCAATGCCTAGTCCATAACAGTTTTTTCTCAAAAATCATTCAACCAAGATGCATAACGGGAAAGAACGAATGACCAAATAAAAAGGCATCGTAAAAAGATAGCGAATAGAATATTTAGTGAATAAAGTAATCTTCATGAGGTCACAGACCTGTTCAACTTACCTTCACTATTGTTAGGAGATTTCAGATACTGCCTAATGCTCTGACCTTCTAGAACTGGCACAGTGCCATCTTTTAGAAGGGCCTCCATCACAGCTTCTCCAACTGATTCATAAGTTTCTACATCAAGAAACCTCAAAAGGGCAATTGGATCTCCCCCACAACACTTTGTAAGCCACTCATCTTTCAGCATCTTTAAACATTCTTTTGTTACAGAAGAAGATCTATCGGAAAGCCCCCTCTGAAGGATAATGGTCCTATGCTTGATGCTGATGTTGTATCAAACAAGAATAATATTTAAAGTAATGACATTACAGTTTTTGATTGAACTTCATTTTGACTATCATAGGAAGCCATTACCTAAGACTTTGAAGAGGAAATTTACTTGCCAGGACACAATATGCTGATCTGCGGACTAACTCACTCACGTCGAGTGTGGACCCAACAATTGCCTCAACTGTGACATTGGATGGGGCCAGAGATAACACTATCGTTTTTCGAACCTCCTAAAAACATTAGACATTATAGAGGATCAACCAGAGCCGCATGATGATATTTAGCACCACTATAACTATAAGAGAAGCATACAGCATTTTGTTCTTGAGGCAGAGCTTGTAGGAAGAGATTGATGATGTCACCACTCTCCACATCATTGGCAAATCGTGACAGAGCACGCACTGCAAAGGCACGAATTGCAGGGACTTTGTCTCCAACCCGTTCTTTCATGTTGTCAATCACCTCATCCCACAGCTGGTCACTCACCTCCGCATCATCTGGCAATCGCATTATAATCTAAAAACAGGAAGTGATGAATGAGGAGTTCATCATTCACTAAAATACCTAAATATATGATAAAGAGGTACAAAATAATAGCACTGCAAGGTTTCAGTGATATTTTGCATCATTCAATTTTCAGCATTGAAAACCCCCTTTTGTGAATTCAGAACAAATTAGAAAATCAAATATTCCAGGTAATGGAACAAAAGAATTGTAGTCAAATGATGGGATAATTACTATAACATAAACGATTCATTTCATGCTTTGTGAACAATTAAACCGCGGCTAAAAATATTCAAGGACTACAAAAATGGTCATGCTTTATAGAATGGCAGATATCGAACAAATGGAGCGCGCAAAAGTTCTTGCTTTGTTAAAAGACAAATCTCAGCAGCAAAGGAACCCAAAACCTGTGAACGGACTTAAAAAGTAATCAGAAATTCATCAAGGAAATGGATTGAAGTAAAATGGAAGAAAAGAACCAAAGCTAACTAATTTCGATTTGGGAAAGAAAAATCAGATGCGGTTTTTGTTTTAGGGAATAAATAATTGCAGAAAGGTTTTTGATGATCCTTCAAAACCCTAGATCCAGAATGGTAGAAGGGCACAACACCTCGGAGATGAACTGGCATGACCGGAACCTGGCGGCCCGGTGGGTGGCGCCGGTGGCGACGAGGAGGAACCGAAGGAACTCGTCCAGGAAGGCATCGGAGGTAGCGGCGTTCTTGGGGTCGCGGCTGGCGGCGAAGGCGGAGACGAATCGGACGGTGCGCTCGGCGGCTAGTGTGCGGCGGGCGAAGTCGAAGAGGGGAGTTAGGGCTCGGGCAAAGGAGGGGAAGAAAGAGGCCGGGAGGGGCGGATGAGCGGAGCGCGGAGAGCTCTCTTAGCTTCCGGGTGTGGACGGCGTAGGAGAGCCGGCACTCGTTCAGAAGTCTCGCGATCTCGGCGGCCAGCCGCTTCTGGTCCCCCGTCTCCGCCATAGCATGCAATCCCTCTCTCTGTCTCCTTCCTTCCCTCTCTCTCTCTCTCTCTCTCTCTTCAGTGAAAATTTGAGGGTGCGGGCGGGGAAGGGGATTCAAATTGAAAGGCGCGATTAGACGAGGGCCAGGCGTTTCTACTTTTCGCTGAAGTGCAGCCATGAGGCACTGGCTAGCGCACGTGAGTTGATCGCACGTGTAGATATGATCCCAATTTGTTGGGACATTAAAGTTCAAGCCACATGGTTTAAAGGGACCAGCAAGGAGCTATTTTTTGAATTGGTGTCAAAAATAGCAATAGCATGAGAGATAAAAAATTTACAAAATTAGGACTAAATGAAAAATACTATTTCTTCCACTTCCACTCTCGCATCGCCGCATCAGCAAAAGCGCTTCCATTGCATGGTATGGAGGGCGTTCAGAAAGTGTCACTCGAAACGATACTTTTAGTATGAACTGATCAAAGTTTAGTTAAAAATGTCACTGAAAGCGCCACTTCAAGTGACAATTTTGGAGCACTTTTAAGATGTCGGACTGCTAGTCCACTCCCGAGTGCCCAGCTACCGATCTTCACACGAGCGATCTTCCCATGATGCCTTTCGCCTAGACGATCGCGTTTCTCCTCCCCAAGCCACTGAGAGCCCAACCATTATTTTTCAAGAATGTGAACGGAAGTCCTGTCGAGCCACTATATCTTCTTCCCTAGTGCCGGTGACGATAGAGATAGCATCATGCCGATTTCGATGTACCGTTTGATCGAAAGCAGCATGTCTCTGTTCTAACAAATCAGCCCATGTTCAAACCTTTTCCTTCTAAGTTCGGCCATCAGTTTTGCTAATCAGAGCTAGCGTCCTCTATCGCCGATCTTCACCATCATCAATCGGACGGGTTCGATAAGATGATCTTGGAATGCCCATTAGATCGGGTGGTTTACCTGGTAGAGGATGGATGGCACGCTGGTAGGTTTGAATTCTGGACAAAATTCCTCCATCCATGGATATTAGTTCATTGCAAGTAAATTAGTGCCTTTAAAAACCTCATATTTGTATCTACAGCTCCATGTTCTCCCACTGTGTAGCCAAGATGCAACTATCAATCTTTTAGAAAATGTTTGAAGAAAAATTAAAAATCAAGATAACTTTGTAAAGATCAAAGCTAACAGGGCATGCCTTATAACACATGATATTTGTCAAAATACTAAGTCATTATCTTTTGCTAACAGTATTTGTTATTTAAATGCTAAATGCTACTAAAATATATGCATATTTAATTTTTATTTCATTTGTAGCTGATCTGAGATAAATATTGAACACTTTTTTTTACATGAAAACTATAAGAATTCTGCTCTATTGTGATGGATCAATTGAACATTGCCTAAATGAGATATATTATAATCAACCTCCATGTAAAAGTTTAAAATTGAGCACGGGAATACGTTTGCTAAGTTGGTTGATCGGGTATATATTGTTCTAAAAATTTCAGTGTAAAGATATATTGTGAGATTAATGTGGAGATCTTCAACATTGCATCAAAAATACGTGCTTCATCCAAACGAGGAGGATAACGATGTGGAAGAAATACTGACATTTTCCTTGAAATTTTTAGATTATCGGTATATTGTACTATATGTTTTCAATGATGATGTTATAGAGCCATACAGTGTTGGTCATACAGAGGATGTTCAGCACAGTTCTCCTATAGCCCAGCAGTAGGAGCAGGTTAGGACTTTAGTGGATTTTTCAATGATTGAAGGAGTTATGCCAGCAGTGCAGAGTGATGATGTTGTAGTGCAGAGTGATGATGTGGTAAACAATCAGTTCAATACTTATAGTCGAGGAATTAAATCAGATGAGAGTGCAGATGATAACTATTGGCCTGAACATAATGACTCAGATGAAAAGCCAAATGAAGATGAAGAGTCATATAGAGATGATATAGTTCATGACACTGGCTTTAGTTCCATTAATGTATACAGTCATCCAAAACCTATTCCAACTCAGGTACATGATCAAAAAGCCTTTGCATATGAACAAGTACCAAAATTTTATAATGAGTTAAATTTGCATGATGACAGATGTGTTAGTACTCCGAGAGAGTTACCCTTCAATTCTCAATTTTGGGATCCATCAATGATCGAGTTTGCTAAAGGATCATTGTTTACTACTAAAAATGAAATGAAGAGAGCATGTGAAATTTATCACATCAAGAAGCATTGCACATATAATGTTGTGGAGTCAAAGAAATCATTCTGGTATATAAAATGTGCCTCTTTAAGTACTGCCCAAAGTTGTCAATAGAGGTTGTGTGCTACAAAGTTGAAGAAGCATGAATTTTTGATATCACAAGGTATGAGGGGCCACACTCTTATTTATTCAGTAATTTAACTCGGGATAACAAACATATTAGTTCTTGAGTTATTAGCTATGTTGTTTAACACATTGTGAAGAAGGATCCAAGTGTGAATATTGAAGCTATTATAGCAACTGTTGCAGAATAATTTCACTATATAGTGTCATATTCTAAAGCATGACATGGAAAGCAGAAGGCATTAATTGATATATTTGGTAAATGGGAACCATCATATGCTAAGCTACCTAAATACATGCTTGCACTGTAGAATGCAAACCTTGAAACAGTAGTCTATTAGGATTTCTACAGTGAAGCGAGTTCTTCTGTACGTGTCCTAAATTATGTATTATGGGCATTTCATCCATCCATTGAGGGGTTTCGGTATTGTCGCCCGGTGATTTCTATTAATGGAACACATCTTTATGAAAAGAACTGGAGGAAGATGCTCATTGCGACAAGCTCTGATGCTGATAATAAGATATTTCCACTAGCCTATGCAATTGTAGATGAAGAGTGTACTGCTAGCTGGAGCTAGTTTTTGTTAAGGCTCGGGAGGCATGTTGTGAAAGATAGAAATGATATTTATCTTATTTCTGATCGACATCTAGGTATACTAAGTGCCATAGCTGATAATGAAATTGGATGGGTTCCATCAAAAGCTTATTATCGGTATTGTTTGAGACATGTATGCAGTAATTTTAACTTGAGATTCTCAAATATTTAGTTGAAAAAAGTTGTATGAAAAGCAGGAAGTGAACATTAGCTTTGAAAGTTTAACTTTCTGATGGAAAGGATTAAAAGAGTCAGTGCAGAAGCTTGGATTTGGCTATCGAAGTTGGAGCCGAATAAGTGAACATCGGTACATAATGGGGCTTTCGCTATGGTATTTTGACAACAAATTCTCGGAGGTATTTAATAGTGTATTGAGGGGAGCTAGAAATGTATCAATTATGGCGTGTGTTTAGATGACATTTCGTCATCTCGTTAAGTATTTCAATACGAGACACATGGAAGCCTTCAGGTATGTGCAAAAGAACCGTAATAACTTTTTCAATCCTCATGTTTCAATTAAGCTTGTTGAAGGTCAGGCCAAAGCTAATGAACACAGAGTAACCAGATACAACATGCAAAGAGCCACTTATGAAGTTATGACAAGGAGGTACAGTAAAGCTCTCAGGGTGGAGGCAACGTTCAGAATGTATTACTCAGTGGCCAGATTTGTTCATGTGGAAAGTGGACAATATAGAAATATCTATGTACGCATGTCTTAGCAATGTGCCAGGAGACTGGCATGGACTTAACACCTTTTGTTAATGAACTATATAGATTGGCAATTTGAGTATCGTGCACGATGCCCCATGCAGCATTTGTCCTCCTCCGTTGATCAATCTGATGAAGCTGTACCGATGTATCGCATGGGCATGGTATCAACTGACGATGTCCAAATTGATGAAGTACTAGGTCCAAAAAATGCACTTGACTATATCAAAACATATAAGTGGGGTCCGCGCCATCCCATCCAAATATCTGAACTAAACAAGTAGCTCAAAGATAAAATAGAGATAACCGCCGACGAGTAAGGATACCATACGAACTGCATAGGAAAAAATCCGTGAATCCATAATCCACATAAATTTGATAAAAAACCTAAGAATTTAATTCCATATTGCATGATGACATTGTTGGGGAGCGCGGAATACCCTCAAGATCACGGCTATAGCGTATATGAGTAATACAAAAAACTTTTACCGTTCTAATCTATGAGTATAAGATCATACCTTCAGATTTGAACTTTGGAACACTTTGATTCGATTGCTCGACCTCAACCTTTTAGCCTTCCGCCGTATTCCCGAAAATACCTTCCTTCTCTCACAAGATGGTGGGATCTCTCGGCCGACCTAGGGTTTCTTGTTTTTCTTTTTCCTCAAAAACGTTAACCCTAGCAACCAACTGAGAGGGTATTTATAGGGCTACAACAGGGACCAATAGGCAAATATGAAAAGGACTTCCCACGTAATTAAATCTCCCAATCCTACCCCGGGTTAGGATTCAATTACGTAAATTACAATTCATTCCACTAAAGAATTATAATTGTACTCCTAATCATATTCGAATTTATATTTTCGAGCCTTTAATATTAAATACTTATTATCTCCCCACGTTAAGATTACAGATATCCACCAATTAAATTTAATTACTGACAATATAATTTAATTGGCTTTTATTATCCTTGAGACTTATCCACTTAACTTATTTGATGTATCGGATTCAAAATCCACTTGCAAGATTTGATACAATCAAAACTTATAAGCTTTCTCAAGGGGATATCATCAATCCAAATTAACAGGACGTGGATTCCTTCAACTATTAATATTCACCATATATATAATGTTATTGCCCAACCCACTGAGTTTATTGACTCATATAGAATCTCACTCTATGTGTAATCAAAGCAATAATCACTACATACACGTGTCTAGAAATAGAATTCGGATTAAGAGCATAAGTAATCATAATATTCATGAGTTTTAAATTATTTTATAAAGTCAGTATAAAATAATTAACTCAACTGGGTCCTGTTCAATACACACAAAGTGTACTAGCACAAATAGTTAGAATAAACCATTCCCCGTAGTCAAGACAGACCTACTAAAAATTTGTGCTACAGTTCTACTGATGGTGTGTCCAATTCCATCTAAAACTGTGAACAATAAACTTGTATTCCAAAAGAACGATGATCTAGTCTTCTGTGTGTAAGCCGTACTCTACACACTAGATCAAATACTCTTTGTAAATACTAGACACATGCACATATATAGTAAATGGCACACATTGCTCAAAATGAATTCTCATTAAAATATAAAGACATAACATAAAGCATATCTTTTAGTCTATATCTCTATCAATCTCCCACTTAGACTCAAAGCAATGCTTGTACACATCTAACTCCCATGCCCTCTACATGTCTATCAAAAACTTTCGAAGTTAAACTCTTTGTAAAAGGGTCTGCCAGGTTGTCCTCAGATGTAACCTTGGTCACCAGCACGTCACCTCTTTGCACGATGTCACGTATCAGGTGATACTTACGCTCAATGTGTTTAGATTTCTTATGGGTCCTGGGTTCCTTCGAATTAGCAACTGCCCCACTATTATCACAATAAAGTGTAATAGGTAATTGCACTGAAGGTATCACACTAAGATCCAAAAGAAAGTTTCTTAGCCAAACAGCCTCTTTTGCAGCCTCAGATGCAGCCACATACTCAGCTTCCATGGTAGAGTCAGCAACACAAGTCTGCTTCACACTCCTCCAGCTAATTGCTCCACCACCCAAAGTGAACACATATCCCGAGGTTGATTTCCTAGATTCATTATCTGATTGGAAGTCCGAATCTGTATATCCTATAGGCACAAGACTATCTGCTTGGTAAACTAACATATAATCTTTAGTCCTTTTCAGGTACTTAATTATATGTTTTACTGCAGTCCAATGTTCTCGCCCAGGGTTAGACTGAAATCTGCTAACCATGCCTACGGCAAAACAGATATCAGGTCTAGTACATAGCATAGCATACATTAGGCTTCCTACTGCAGAAGCATAAGGAACTGCCTTCATACTTTCTATCTCTTCAGGTGTCTTAGGACACTGATCCTTAGATAGAGAAATTCCATGCCTGAAAGGAAGAAATCCTTTCTTGGAATTATGCATACCAAAACGGGTGAGAATTTTATCGATATAAGTGGCTTGAGATAAGCATATCATCCTTTGCTTGCGATCTCGCAAAAGCTTGATCCCTAGGATGTGACTTGCTTCTCCCAAGTCCTTCATATCAAATTGTCCAGATAACCATACCTTGACCGAAGATAACACTCCCATATCGTTTCCAATAAGTAAGATGTCATCCACATATAGCACCAGAAACACCAAAGTTTTTCCATCACGCTTCTTGTACACACATGACTCGTCAGGACTTTGATCAAAACCATAAGATTTAATAGCTTGATCAAAACGAGTATTCCAAGATCTAGATGCCTGCTTAAGTCCATAAATGGACCTCTTAAGCTTGCACACCAAGTGCTCCTGGCCTTTTACTATAAAACCGTCTGGTTGCATCATGTAAATGCACTCGTCAAGATTTCCATTAAGGAAAGCTGTCTTGACATCCATTTGCCAAACTTCGTAATCGAAATGAGCTGCAATGGATAAGAGAATCCGGATAGACTTAAGCATAGCTACTGGTGAAAAGGTTTCCTCATAGTCGATCCCTTCTTTCTGAGTAAAACCTTTTGCAACTAGCCTAGCCTTGAAGGTTTCCACCTTCCCGTCTGCTCCTCTCTTCTTCTTATAGATCCACTTGCATCCGATGGGTTTTACTCCCTCGGGTGGTTCTACAAGATCCCAGACCTGATTAAAGTGCATAGACTCTATCTCTGATTTCATAGCATTTTGCCAAAGAGTTGCATCTTTATCCTGTAATGCTTCATTGTAGCTACTGGGTTCAGTATCCAGTTCATCAGAGATTCTGTCATATGACTCTCCAAGGAACATATACCGTTTAGGTGTATTTACAACCCTCCCACTACGACGAGGCACAACCTGA
>UESW01002310.1:118483-160776 GCA_900491605.1 Calamus simplicifolius
ATCATAGCTCAGTGGAGCTGATTACTATATATAGCCCGTGGGGGCAGAGA
Source organism: Calamus simplicifolius (assembly GCA_900491605.1). Taxonomy (NCBI): domain Eukaryota; kingdom Viridiplantae; phylum Streptophyta; class Magnoliopsida; order Arecales; family Arecaceae; genus Calamus; species Calamus simplicifolius. Next base: position 118,534 of record UESW01002310.1, read on the forward strand.
GAAAACCCGAGGTTCCAGGGTTAAGGAACAAAGCACTTTGCCAGTGAACCGCACGGGTAAGGGGTGCTATTTGTGCGGGGATCCTGTTGCTAGTCACGCACCCGATGAGAGTACACCTACAGAAGGGCGACTGTAGGGTGGTACCTCAGAGGCATTACACACACAGCCCAGCATCATGAGATCTAAAAGCATATGTTGTGATATAAAAAGGGCCAATGGGCCAAATAGTTATCCCGAGAGGGAGAGCTTACTTGAGATGCCAGTGGGCAAGCAGATCCTGATGGGAGTCTGGGTTGTAGATAAAGAATGCATATCTTCATATTGTAATGCATGGATTTTTATCTTAATGAGTTATCTTTCAGTGAAAAGTTATTATAGAGTATTTCAGTACTGATATGTTATTTGAAGAATAAGCTACATTTTATTTTATCTGATATCATGTTAAAAATGTACTTTGAGTTGTACAAGCTAAATAGTTTCAGCATACGATTGAAATTAAGAGGTTATGGTTCTCTATTTCTCCATAGTTAGATGGTTATCCAGTCACTGGGACTTAGGTCTCATCCCTCTATGATTTAAATGTTCTTTCAGATCAGTGAGTATTTCTGCCAGGATCACAAGATAACAGGACAGGACCCTTAGCTGGTGAAGCTTGCTTGGATGCAAGAGTGTATAAATGCTAGCCTTGTATATTGAGAGAGTGTGGTTTGATATTTGTATTTTGTATATGTGTATGTGTACAGTGAGATGTAATGATGTTTTAGACCTTTTTGGATATGAATACGAGACTTATGTTTTGGAGAAAATTATGAGCATGATGTGTGCACTTAGGATTTTAATGTCGATTGTGAATGTGATCTTGTAAACTGCCTGAGGAATGTCATGAAAAATATTATCTGAGCAGGTTGATGCTTAGTGTTGATTGGGTGATTTGTGTATATAATTGAGATGAAAATGAAAAGTTTTTAACAGGATGTGTTTTCGTGTGTCTGCCACTTATGATAATTAGTTGGGGTTCTCTAGCTCTTTATGGAGCGCTACATAAAGACTAGTAAAACTCTATCCGATTACCACAAGTGTGCAGGTGTGCTGTCGGTGGCCCCAGAGAGGAGGGGGAGCTGGACACTGGAACCCTGCAAAGAATTACAAACATGATTAGTGGCTCCCGTATCTACACACCAGCCACTGGTAGATAACAGTACTAAACAAGTTTCAACTACAAGTGAATGAGATATACCTCTAGCCTGTTTCCTGGCAAGCCAAACTGGACATTGCTGCTTCCAGTGACCTGGCTGCTTGCAGACGAAGCACTTTTCCTTCTTTTTTATTTCCCCATTGGGCTGTGGGGCCTGATGCTATTTCTTTTCTGAACATTTTTCTTCTTCTTAGCATGAGACTTCGAAGAAGAACCTTTTTCAGTAACCATAGCAACTGCAGGCTTCTTAATGAAACTCTTTGCTACATGAAGTTCTTTAAGTAGCTCTGCCAATGAAAAATTTATTTTGTTCATGGTGTAATTTAGGTAGAACTGCTTAAAAGAATCAGGTAGGGACTGGAGAATGATATCAACCTGGGTTTCCCCATCCATCTCCGCTCCAAGGATCTCCAGTTCATTTAGAAGACTAATCATCTTTAGAACATGATCCCTGACAGGAGTTCCTTTAGCCATATTAGTGTCCATCAGTTCTTTCATCGCAGTCTGCCTAGCTGCACGACTCTGATCCCCAAATATTTCTTTGAGGTTGAACATCATGTCATAGGCAGAGGGCATAGATTGATGCTGATGTTGCAGAACATTTGACATAGATGCCAATATGTAACACCACGCCATCTCATCAGCCTTAACCCACTTACGGTAAGCTTGGGACTCCTCATCTGAAGCCCTTCACCGGGCTCTGCGGGACAGACCTGAGTGAGCACATACTTGTACCCTTCTGCAGTTAACACTATATCCAGGTTTCTTTTCCAATCAATGTAATTAGGACCAGTCAATTTATTTTCTTTGAATATCATAGCAAGTGGATTGAAAAAAGACATTTTAATCCTGAGAATCATTCATACATCAAATAAGTATAATGAGCAATAAACTTTAAATTCAAAATTATAAGTAGGCCCCTCAACCACTACATAATAAAAGAATTTGCCAGCAGCCTAGTACATTTTGAATAGTATGCCTTGATGGAGGACGTCCACTACTCATCATTTGTCTAGACAGATAAAACCTATTAATTTTACTATCTAGGTAAAAGGTAACATACCAAGTAAAATTAATTAGCTGGCTAACTTTGGTCATATAAATATTTGTAGTGACTCCGATGGGGAGGATACCAATATTTATACCTAAGTGTATACCATCACTCAATCCTAGATCCATTGTCCCATGGTGGATCCCTCAGATGGAGAGGTAATCCAACATTAACAACTACTAGGGATTATTTTTGATGAGCTGGCAATCAATTTCATCCTATGGGGAGGAAAGCACTAATGCTAACACGTGAAATTAACTACCTCACCAATAAACAAGTGATGGGACAATGGGATTTAAATATGATTAATTCCCTCTCCCACTTAGTTATTTAAACAATATTTTGAGGGTTATAAAACTTGTGTTTGATTATCTTATAAATTCAAAACACAAACAGCAAGTGATTATCCAATTAACCATGTTCTCCTAGTTATAGACATAAGAACAAAAGGATAAACAATCAAGTATGCAACATAACCAATATAAACAAGATAAATAAAATCCCTGTTATTATGGTCAAAATTCTCCATGTAGATGAAGATCCCCATTGCATCATGATTGCCTCTTTGCTTGATGATTTGCCGCTTCGCATACGGGGGTCTGGGGGCTGGCCCCCAGCGGGGATCAACCTGCCCGGTCAGGTCACGAAGGTCGAGGGGGCAGCGCCCCCCGTGGGGGTTGGGGCAGCGCCCCCCCCCCAAAAAAAAAATAAAATTTGCTCTTCCGATTCCTTGGATTTTTCTTCAGAATCCTTTTCTACAACAGATTCTCCTTAGAATCCTATCTACTTTTTGATCATATCCTGCAACAAATTCTCCTTAGAATCCTAATCTGCAATGGATTCTCCTTAGAATCCTATCTGCAACGGATTCTCCTTAGAATCCTATCTTGCTTTTTGCAGAGGTCTTCTTCCTCCATTAGAGCCGCACCAGATTACATAAATTCTATGCCTCCATGTAGGAGTTCACATGCTACATATTTACAATTACAAAGCTCTCAAAAACCCAGAGCATACATGCTATGAAATATTACAATGATCCTACGCCTCCTTAAACCAGAGTTCACAAAACAGATCTAAGCAATATCAAATCAAAACACATACATTCATGTGACCATAATAACAGGATAGAAACCTGCAAAACAACGTTAGTAGCAAGCACAATCTATCTCACGCATGCATATTCCGATTAATGGAGAATATGACCGCATTATTCATATACAGTATCAGCCGTGGCTCTGATACCACTGTTGGGGAGCGCGGAATACCCCCAAGATCACGGCTATAGTGTATATGAGTAATACAAAAAAATTTTACCATTCTAATCTATGAGTATAAGATCATACCTTCAGATTTGAACTTTGGAACACTTTGATTCGATTGCTCGACCTCAACCTTTTAGCCTTCCGCCGTATTCCCGAAAATACCTTCCTTCTCTCACAAGATGGTGGGATCTCTCGGCCGACCTAGGGTTTTTTGTTTTTCTTTTTCCTCAAAAACGTTAACCCTAGCAACCAACTGAGAGGATATTTATAGGGCTACAACAGGGACCAATAGGCAAATATGAAAAGGACTTCCCACGTAATTAAATCTCCCAATCCTACCCTGGGTTATGATTCAATTACATAAATTATAATTTATTCCACTAAAGAATTATAATTGTACTCCTAATCATATTCGAATTTATATTTTTGAGCCTTTAATATTAAATACTTATTATCTCCCCACATTAAGATTACAGATATTCATCAATTAAATTTAATTACTGACAATATAATTTAATTGGCTTTTATTATCCTTGAGATTTATCCACTTAACTTATTTGATGTATCGAATTCAAAATTCACTTGCAAGATTTGATACAATCAAAACTTATAAGCTTTCTCAAGGGGATATCATCAATCCAAATTAACAGGACGTGGATTCCTTCAACTATTAATATTCACCATATATATAATGTTATTGCCCAACCCACTGAGTTTATTGACTCATATAGAATCTCACTCTATGTGTAATCAAAGCAATAATCACTACATACACGTGTCTAGAAATAGAATTCGGATTAAGAGCATAAGTAATGATAATATTCATGAGTTTTAAATTATTTTATAAAGTTAGTATAAAATAATTAACTCAACTGGGTCCTGTTCAATACACACAAAGTGTACTAGCACAAATAGTTAGAATAAACTATTCCCCGTAGTCAAGACATACCTACTAAAAATTTGTGCTACAGTTCTACTGATGGTGTGTCCAATTCCATCTAAAACTGTGAACAATAAACTTGTATTCCAAAAGAACCGATGATCTAGTCTTCTGTGTGTAAGCCGTACTCTACACACTAGATCAAATACTCTTTGTAAATACTAGACACATGCACATATATAGTAAATGGCACACATTGCTCAAAATGAATTCTCATTAAAATGTAAAGACATAACATAAAGCATATCTTTTAGTCTATATCTCTATCAGACATATCCATTGGGCACTGTCATCCAACACATCCAACTGATCCCTATAAACACGTAGTGTATGGGTTAAAATATTTTTCAAGTTAAATTTTACATGCTATCTATACCTTCACGGTGCACCTAAGTGCCAATCATCATCGGCATCAGAAGATCTAGCCTCTGGAGTCTCAAGTCTCATGTGATGAAAAATGAGAAATCATTCCTATGCCCATATCTTTATGTTTGGATAATTCAAAATATTAATTAATAATAAAAAAAGCTCAATCTCAAATATAAGAATATAGTGTTTACCTATAACAATGGGAGGTATCCTTCGATGTCTGACTGGATAGGCTCGTTGCACAACATAGTGCCCTATATAAACTAGCAAGTGTAGCCGATCCTCAACCAAGAGTAGCAAATGCCTCCAGGTCTTCTAGAAATGGCATGTACATCAACTTCACTAAATAATCGGATGTATCTGGAAGGATCACTCCACCAATGATTTGAAGAAGTTGTCCCCTCATGAACTGCTAGACAATCTCATCATCCGCATCTTCGTCCAAGTGAAGGTTGCAATAGAATTGATCAAAGAATCCTAAATGAAAGCGGCCTTTCGAAAGTGCCTTGACAGGAGGTTCAACACCAAATAACCTCCCAAATATAGCCTATCACTGCTGGATAGTATAACACGGATCTAGCCCAGTAACCATGGATCTATCAATTCGGAGGCCACTTAAAATACTGACATTCTCGCCAAAATAAAGATGAAATGTATGGGTCTCTTGCCACCATATCTCAATAAGCACAGAAATAAGGCCAACATCTAGTCGAATATGGACTATCCGATATATGCCATACATGTCAACATGATCCAAGTAATACTACACTCATGGGTGTGACATGCTCGGTGCCTCTTTCCATATATGCATGTCATGCCGATGGCATCTAAGCATTGGTAACTTCTGCAGCAAATTATTTGCAATGATACATCAACATTCACATAAACACATGCCAACTAATTAAGGACTATCGATCAATAATACACACCTTGTCCTCAAATATGTTAGCCGATCTATGCAAGGCTTGCAAAATGAGAACATTGGGATCACGAGGCCTTGGATCTATAACATTATGGTTCGAGTTGAAGGAGTGGAAAGAGAGGAAGAAACTCCCCACTTAATCAGACAATGAAGTTCTTCTTCAGTAGAATGAAATGAAGACATATTTCTTTTTGCAATTTTAGTCTTGTGCAGATATCTCTAGATGGCAAAAGATTAGAGAAGAAAAAAAAAATAGCTGGAAGGGAAGGAAGGCTCTCGGTGGCTGGGCTCACGGAGAATGGACTGAGGGCAGAGTCCACGCGAGAATGGCCGGGGCGACTCGTCAAAGGCGGAGAATGGATGGGCTCTCGCTGGTTGCTGGGCTCTCGCTGGCTTGGGGAGGAGTCCACGCAATCATCCGAGAGGAGAGGGTGATGGGCGACTCGGGCCGAAGATGCGGACGGATCGCAGAGAGTGGAGGCGTGACGGGGGACGGCCGTGTTTAAGTGCTCCAAAATTGCCACTTCAGATTTTAAACCGATTGAAATCATTACTTCAAGTGGCACTTTAGAAATTGCCACTTGAAGTGGTGCTTTCTGAACACTTTTCGCCATGCCAGCTCACCCCGGAAGCATTGATGCAGCTACGTGGGGGGCCAGGTGGAGGTAAAAAATGCCATTTTAAATAGCGTTTTTTGCTTTAACACTCTTTTTGCAAAATCTTTGCCTCCCATGTTGTTTTTGTAAAACCGGTGTCAAACGACACCGGTTTGAAAAACTACTGGACCAACAAGATGGAAAACACTTGCTGCACTGGAGGGTGGTGCAGCAAGTGCGCATTAGGCGCGCGGATTAACCGTCCGCCCGTACCATCACTCATGCTAAAACTTAATGGGTCTTATTGTGCATCACACACATAATGACATGTATGCGCGACCAATCCGCATGCCCGATGCATGCTTACTGCACTGCTCTCCAGTGCAGCAAGTCTTTTCCCTAGCAAGATATTGAAGTGGCAACTGAGCAAATTAGGGCAGCTTTTGCAATGGATGAGGGCCAGTTTTTACCCACCCCATCTTCTCCTCGACTTTTCATACATTATCTAATCATTACCTCATATTCTTCTGGACAATAACTTTAGCCTCCATTCCAATTAAAAATAAAATAAAATACATTACTTTTAAAAATAAAAATATATTTTAAAATTATTAAAAAAAACTTAAGAATACTTGAAAATATAGATTCATGGTAGGTTTAAAGTGGATGGGAAGTATATATGACAGTTTTGCCCTAGTCTTGAGCAAGTTTTCAATTTCATCTCTCTAATATCATATTAAGAATGAATTTTTACTTTTGTTACACTTTTATGTACTTATAAACTAGTATTACTATTTTTTTTAAAAAATAGAATTATTTTAAGTGATAGTGTTCATATTAATTTTGTTATAATTTAAATAATTTAATTTAAAGTTTTTAAATTTTAAAGTTATTAAATTAGTGAAATTTTATAAAGAAATAATCAATATTTATTATTATGAATTATATATTTAATTTTATCATGTTTAAATTATTCATGTAGTTTGATGCTCATTGGCTAGTACCAATAATTAGCTCCATCCCTTTGGGTTAATGATTGATTCGATTTTGATAATTATGTGTTATATTTTTGCAAAAATCTGTGTTAAAAATGGGGGAGAATATGTGATATTAATTGATACATTTCTTTCCTATTATATATTTTTTTGCAAGTTCTTTTAAATTGTATAACAGGGAAGGAAAAATTAAAAAGGGCATGACAATTTATGTGGGATGATGGAGAAAAGGAAGGAAGAACGATGTTGAAGCTTATCTTAAGGCTGATAAGAAATCTAGGCCGACTTTAACTTGATTGCCTATCTTACCGTTTTAGAATCCCTCCTCCATTTAATATGAATGAAATTTCACTAAAATCTATCCTATCTTCGGGTTGATTGCATGCAATATTTGATCTCTGATTCATCTACAGTGAACACCAATATCTTAATCATGAGATGGTGCATTTAAAATGACTACCATATAATGATATAATATTAATTAGTGTTTGGTGAGAGATAGTCTTTAAAATATCGCTAGTCATCTTAAAATGGTGATAAAATATGCAATGACCTATGATCCAAAAAGATAATTTTAATCTTGTCCAAAGATACGAGAGTGTTAGATCACTTGGTGATGATCATCAGCACTAAAATATTTAGATAACTTTGATATATTTATCAATCTTTGCCTTCGTATCATAATAATATAATATAATATAATATAATACATAAATGTATGTAATAATATATAGTATAATAAAATATATTAATATGTAACTAATATTATATTATTATTTATGTTTATTGTATATAATAAATATATGCAATATATGTTATAATATCTTATGCAAACAAGTTTTTGAGGTATTATTAACATTGCATGAATGATAATCTTTCAATTGCATAATATACCAAACAATGTAATCTATGATTACTAGTAATTTTTATTATTGAAATATCTTGTTACTAAATGGAATGATGTTGGATCATTGGTGACCTTATTACTAAAGAAAATCATCATAGATTAACCTAACGCCCCCTACATTTTCTTATAACTTTAATTCTAACTAATTTGAGATCCAATATTACATTCTCTTGACTCCAAGCTTTGCCATTTAAAATCACTTGACATGTTACTTGAATATAAATAAAGTGTTTATGAATACCTATCATATCAAACAAAACCTTTGATCTAGAGCAAAACATAGGCATATGTTTATATGTTAAATTTAAAATAAAATACAGATTATTATCATATAGTTTTACATTATCAAATTATACATACGTGATTTAAAATATTACACTTAACTATCAAATATTTTAAGTTTTATTAAATTACATTCATATAGTTTGATACTTATACTTAACTATTACATGTTTTAAACATTATTAAATTACACCCACATGGAAGTTTGAGCATATTAAATAAAGCATTAGTAAGTTTAAAATAGATAGACAATTAAGCAAACATGTTAAAGTACATAAATGTAATTCAATAGCATTTAAAACATATAATGGTTAAGTATAAATGTCAAATCATATGGATTGATAGAATTTGAAATACGAAATAGTTAAATGTAACATTTTAAACAACAATGATGCAATTTAATAATGCTTAAATTATAGAATAATAATATAAACAATGATCATTGTATTTGCTAAAATTTTTATAAACAAAATAAATTTTTAAAAGACTTTCCTCTCAAAATTCCATGGTTTATTGGAAATATATATATTTTTATCCACCTTGCTCTGGATAAATTTGGATCCGAACAAAATTAAAGCCGGCCCGGTTTTAGGTTGGTCCGGCTTTAATTTATCGTCCCGGACCAAGTCGACCCCGGCCCGACCATTAAAAACATTTTTTCACCGCAAGCCGTTTCCCTGCTGCCGTATCGAGCGGCACTCCGGCGGCTCCGCCTTCCCTCCATCGCCGGACCGCCGCCACAGGTACTTTCTCTCGTAGCGGATCGCCACCGTTCCCTTGCGGGCCAGGCTGGGGGAAGCTTAATCGGCGTCGATTTGGTAGACGCTCAGCTCTAATTCCGTCGTCACACGACAAATCGGTCAACCATGGGGCTTTGGGATTAATCTCAGCTTAACCAAAACCAAATTCTTCTTCTTGTGTTTCCTTACTCCAATAGTCCATCATGGAGGCTGTACGTAATGGCCATGGATAAGGTCGAGAACAAGGACGCACTCCTTCTCGCTGTCATCGCTCTCTCGCCCGGTGGCAAATCGGCAAGCCCTTCTCTTTTCGCCACCCCTCCGCCGAGGCCGTCATCGACCGATACCTCGACCGGCTCGTCACCAGCTCCCGGTCCCCATCGGTGTTCAGCTCGAGGCCCGACTGAGCTCTCTAAACCTCAATCTGGGGGAGCGGTCGGGCGGTGAGTTTCGGTGGGTGGCACCGATCGATGGGATCAGGATCGAAGAGTTGGAGGTGATGAAGGAGCTCCAGAAGGCCAGCAAGCTAGCAGGTAAGCCATGGCTCCCTCCGCTTGCCATGGAAGCACCACAGATTTGTAGGCTAGGGTAGTAGTTGTATGGGAGCACTATAAAGTCTTCATCTTGTTAGTGATTTAGTGCTTAATTTATTGGGAGTGAAGTTTGAGGTCAGTGGTTATCGCAGTCATTAAATACATTGTTATACATTGCGTGGCATTTAAAGAATATGCATGGATGTAGACGGCAAAGTTTATTTGTGTAAATAAAAGAAGTGCTCCTGGTATCCGATTTGTCTTTATATATTCAATTTGGATTCACTTTTCCTGAAATCAGTGTCTTTAATCACCAAAAAAAAAAAAAAAACTTTTGAGAGGCATCCATTTTTAAAATGTTCATTTCTTATATTAAGCTCCTGTCTATTGTTTCAATAAATTATTCTCGAACTGAACTTGATAAAGAGCACAATATTATGAACCCAGTACACTACAACTAGAACTCCTTTTTTGCATGGACAAAGGAAGTCACTGCAGAATCTTATTTTAAGGAAAATGTTTAGTGGTTGGAACTCCTGACTGTGTAGTTTCTTTGGATGGGGTAGGGCTTAGCTTGGAATTAATTCAACCCAAAATTTAGATGAATGACCAAACTTTATATCCATAGATTGACTCTGCTATGTTTCAGTCAGACCAGGAGGACCAAAAGTTAGGCTGATCTGATTGCTTACAGGTTGGCACAAGGTCTAATTTCTTGTCTTCAATGTTCTTTTAGCCTATCCGTATCTTTGCTCAAAAATGGAGTTGGCGCATTAGGAGTCTGAGGTATCACCAACAAAGTAGCTTCAAAACCATGCACTGAGGAAGCCGGATGAAGTTAGCCAATTGAGTACTAAGTGGGCTTTGATTTGGCTCAACTAGATTGATTACAGGTCAGAGTGTTGGAATCCTTATTGTCCAACCACCGATCTAGCATGTTTCATACATGTGAAACTGATTGAATTTGTGTCCAAATATGCTCCCAACAAGGAAACCGCAGCCTGACTTGGAAAAGATTTGATGGCAACATATGCTTTAGAATGTTGAGCAACTTTAGAATAGTTTAATGTGGTTCAGTTGGAGTTGTTATAAAGCAATCCAAGTAGAAGTTGGAACATCATTTTAGATTAGTCAAACAACCTTGGCAGGGAGTCCATTCCATGATCTGATTCCTGATAATTTATTTTTCAATTTCTGTTTTTAAAGGTTGGACATAGGCCAAAGTTTGTTTTTCATAAGAGGACATAGCCCAAGTTGAAGAAGACTATATATGGAAAGTCACTTCTGACCAAAGTCCATCCCATATATGGAAAGTCACTTCTGACTAAAGTTGGATGAATCCCGGTACATCATGATATGGGGGGGAATCAAACCCCGTGCCTCTCACATGGGAATTGAGTACTCTACCATTTGAGCTACACCTCCTCGGTGGCAAATTTTTGGTACTAAATATTATTATCTAAATCTCCAAAATCTTGGCCTAACCCTACATCTAGATCTAGATTTGTTTTGAACTAACAGATAAAGTGTTCCCTTTGATCTAGATCTTGCTATGGTACTGTTGGTACTGGTTCATGCTGGTAAACATGGTTTTCACATCTTGGATTGCGATTGTGCGGTAGCAATAATACCATCATGTTCTGATGGTTTTTGAATCCATGGTTGAAAATATTTTACCAATGAGTGTTTGCATGATGTGAACTGTCCCTTTTTTTTCTCTTAGTTCTAAGAGTGCATTCGTAGTTAGTTTATACTCAACAAATATTATGTGCTTTGTTTGGCCTACTTAGTGAGAGTTTCTAGTAACTTGTAATAGTATGTCAATTATCGTGGTGAATAAGAGGAAGGTGAGAGTCATCCCACAGATAAAGATATCTGAGCACAGTAATGTCATACACTGCTACTCTATTGATGTAGCACATTCACCAGTCCTTCAGTTTAACCCTTTGTCCACCATACCTCAACCCAACATACTAGGAGTCGGCACAGTAAATGCAATTAACCTGCACTATAGTAATGAAATCATGATTTCATCCCATGTCCTTTTGCATTATCTTATTAGTTATTTGTATATATTGGCTGATAAACTAATACTACGGTGCAATTTGTAGTGAAAACCTATCATTTTGCTAGTTAGGATGCTGGGATAAACTAAAAGCAAGTCCATGAACAAATATTTAACTATTCAATGTATTTTTATTTGTTATGCATATTAATCAGTTTTTTACTATTTTTTAATACAATTTTCTTTGTATTAAGTGTTACCAGTCTCCTAGCTGCTTCATACCTCATCCATCTTTTCTGATCGCTGCTCCATTAACCTACTGGGACCAACAACTCTCACAGTTGGTTGATGAGTGGTATTAGCCATTGAATTATTTTCATTTGCCGAACATTTCATTGAGTGTCTAATGATTATGGCAATCATGCTAGAAATATAATGATCATATTGATTGTTGAATTCACAGACCAAGATTGTCAAGGAATAGGTGTTATCATAATGAAATGTTTAATATTTTCCTGAAATGAGAGCATATGTTAGAGAAGGAGGGGGCCTGTGGCGATCAGTCAGGTTTTTACTGGGTAAGTTACTCAAGTCAGTAATTAAAGCAGGAACCTGATATAAACTATACCAAAATTTTGTTGCTGTTTTCTGCATAATTACTTCCTGCTATGATGTTGTGTTTATCCCCGACTCTAACTTTATCTTCGGTAAGTGGCAACAACATCTTGCCTTAATGGCCATGACTATGCTTTCAATGATTATTATTCTCATGAGCCTGCTGCCTAGCTATAGCCCTTTTGCTTCAGGCTCACCATTCTCAACTCAGACAGTCAAGCATCACCATTCACTGGCCTCGGTGTCAACATCCTCTTTGCTTGTATTTGCCTTTGTAGGATCCCACCTCGCCAATTTATCTATGTTATCCCGTCCCCTCCTCATTCTCTCTGAGTTGTCTCTTATCCCTCATTCTCTTTGGGTTATCCCTGGTCAGTTTCCATAGCTCGACTACGGTTCTGACAAATAGTTGATCGCTGCTTTGGACAGGAAGCACTTAGTGCTGGACCTTGTTGCAAATTGATGCATTAAACTTGGACAAGATATCATATATTTTCTTTTAATTAACAGAATTAATTAATGAGAAGAAACATCTTTATGAGAAATATTACTGTAGAAGGTTTTGAGGCAATAGTTCTGCAAGCTCTTCAGTGTTGGTGTATTCTTTTCAACTCCAGCAATTTTCTTTTTGTTGATGGGCATTGGTATGATTTATTTGCGCTAAGGAAACTGGTGGTTGAGTGCCTAATGGGCTTGTGTTAGGAATTTTTGCTTTGTAGTTTTGGATCTCTATGTTAGGTTGTTGCATATATTAATCAGTTCTCTCCTGATCTTAACGTGGATTTTTTTTTAATGGTGTGAAGTAATTATTACTTTTTCAAAAAAATTTAAAAGGTTGCAATGAGGGATTTGCGAAGCTGGAATGATTATCTCACCCCAAATTTTGAGGATCAGTGCTTCGATCCTATTGAAGTTGCAAGAAAAGTAATGCTGGCTTGTCACTATGCTATTTCCCACCTTAAAATGATGGAGAACAAGCATAAAAAAACCTTAAATCCCATCCTAAGCTGTACCTAGTGGTAGCAATCATTTTGATGTTATGAGTCATGTTGGGCTTGATATGCCTCAAGTCCTATTGGTTTGTCACTGGTTTGAAGTTACCACTGTCTGCACCGTGCATCGGCTTTGGAAGAGTATAGTATGGACCAACTAATTCATTGCTAGCTTGTGTGGAATTTAAAACATTTCTACAATCATATGTCTATGCTAGTTTTGGATGAATCTCTCATCATCATTGTCTTGTGCTTTCAATCTTTTGTGTTTAGAAACTTTTATGATTTGATGATCATATTTGTATTTCTTTAGGTTCAAAGTTTTATAATTTGTCTTGTTGCTGTTGCATTATTAATTATATACAATCAATCATGGTTTCAAATCACATGATGTAGGATGTTTCGGTTTCTTTGCAAAACTAGACGCCCCGCTGTTCCACCCCATGTAACTATTTTGGTTGAATGTCTTGGTAGGCATGCTCCATCTTTTTCCCTTCTTTTCTTTTCTTTCTTTCTTTCTTTTTTTTTTTCTTTTCTTTTTTTTTCTTCTTCTTCTTTCTTCTTTTCTTTTTTCTACTTTTTTTTTCTTTTTTTTTTTTTTCTTTCCTTCTTTTTTTTTTTTTTTTTTTTTTTTTTCTTTCCTTTTTTTTCTTTTTTTTTCCTTTTTTTTTTTTTTTTTTTTTTCTTTCTTTCTTTCCTCTTATTTTTTTTCTTCTTTCTTTCCTTTTTTTTTTTTTTTCTTCTTTTTCTTTTCCTCTCTTTTTCTTTCCCATTCTTTTTCTCTTTTGTTTTTCTCCTCGTTTTTTTCTTTTCTTTTATTCTCTCTCTCTCTTTGTTTGTTTCTTTTTAACTTCTTCTTTCTTTCCTTTTTTCTCCTTTCTTCTTCTTTCTTTCTTTCTTTCTTTTCTTTTTTTTTTTTTTTTTCTTTTTCATTCCTTCCCTTTTTTTCATTCTTTATTTTTTTCTTCTTTCTTTTCATGTGTGGTTGGGTTTTTGGAGTTCCTTCCCTATTCTAATCTTGCTTTTGTTGCGTAGCTTCCACGAGATTAGGCACATGAGGGAAGATGAAGAAGAAGAAGAGATGGATATAGAAGAAAAAAAGAATGCCTTTATTTCTTTGGTCTATCTGATTACATTCAGAGAGAGCCTTAAATAATTATCCATCTTGAATGATAAAACTTCTCTGCATCAGCTCGTAACCAACTTCCTAACAAACTCCCTACAAATATGGAAGCCTAGCGTACGCCCAGCAACTTCCAAGAAAATCGAGCATCGCTAATCTAGAAAACCTGAGCCCAATCCCCGTGGATCCAGTCCCATAACCTACAATTAGGTTATTAAACATTCTCTCAAAAACTTCCTTCTAAGCCATGCAAGAAAGCACTCAAACCCGAGCCCATTTACACCCATGACTCACATGCTCTCTATTCTTGGGTCACAAACCGACCTAAATGACTTAGGAACCTGAGAACTTAGGTAGCCTAAGCTCTCAACCTGTGTGACTCACCTGGACTTTGGATGTGCCACACCTGAGCTTACAATCTTCACCTTGGTGCATCAAAGTTACAGTAAGCTCCACCTGGTCCATCAATCCCATCAGTGCTTTACATCTGAAGAAGCTATCTCGAGGCAGTACCTTAGTAAGTGCATCCGCTGCGTTATCTTTGGTAAACACTTTCACAAGCTCCAACTCATTATCCTCCACAAGCTCCCTAATCCTGTGGTATCTAGTGTCAATATGTTTGGTCCTAGCATGATAGACCGGGTTCTGGACCAAAATAAAGTACTTTGGCTATCAGAAAATATCTTGATCAATCCCTGTGCTATCCCCATCTCCAGTGCAAGACCTTTAGCCACATAGCCTCCTTTGCAGCCTCTGAAATACCAATATATTCTGACTCTGCAGTAGTCACTGGCTGCAGACTTGATCTCCATGATATTGGACCACCATTCAACATAAAGACATACCCTGTCGTTGACCTTCTGCTATCCAAATCACCTCCATAGTCAGCATCAACAAAACCGACTATCTGATCCTGAGCCTCCATGGTCAGTCTAGTGTCATCCTCCATGCTACTATACCCATAGCATATACCAACACTGACTGTGCCAATAAAATATTTGAAGATCCCTTTCAGAGCTCTCCAATGTGCTCTACCCGGACTAGCCATGAATCTGCTAATCTGGCTAACAGCATATGCAAGGTCAGGCCTACAACACACCACAACATACATGAGACTGCCAACTCCTAAAGCATAAGGTACTCTGGACATCTCCTTGGCCTGTCTCATAACTCGATGACATAGTCTTGAAGAGCTTAATGTGATCAGCCAATGGTAATGCGGTTGGCTTTGTACCATACATACTGTACCTCTTCAAAACCCTTCTAATATAAGTTCACCATACATACTGTACCTCTTCAAAACCCTTCTAATATAAGTTCCCTGAGATAAGTGAAGCAACCTCCTATCTCTGTTCTGTTCTTGAAAATTTTTATCCTCAAAATCCGTGTAGCAGAACCTAAATCCTTCATTTCAAACTCAGCTGACAATGCTGCCTTTAGATGCTCTACATAGCTTTACTTTTGTATGCAATTAACATATCATTCACATACAAAAGCAAGTATAATATGGAATTATCTTCTAAAATCCGAAAATAAACACAGGGATCATATTCACATCTAGACATGCCGATGCTTCTCACAAAGGTATCAAACTGCAAGTACCACTAATGCGATGACTGCTTCAAATGATATAAGGATCTCTGTAAACGACATACCTTTCTTTCTGACCCCGGTTCTATGAACCCCTCTGGCTGCTCCATATAAATCTCCTCCTTCAAATCCCCATGAAGAAAGGCCGTCCTGACATCCATATGCTCCAGTTTCAAATTCTACACTACTACAATGCTCAATAATATCTTGATAGATGTGTCGTACCACTGGTGAGAACATCTCATTGTAGTCAATGCCTTCTTTCTAAGAAAATCCTTTGGCCACTAACCTGGCCTTATACCTGATCCCCTTCTTCTCTGTGGCTCCTTTGCACTGAAATACCCATTTGCAACCAATGGGCTTTTTTCCACTTGGCAGTGACACTAACCGCCAAGTCTAATTCTTCTGCAGGGACTGCATCTCTTTCGCCATAGCCTGGACCTACCTATCTCTATCCTGGCTTGTCATTGCCTCCTGATAGGTAACTGGTCCTCCACTGGCAGCCACCAATGCATATGACATGGTCTCGCCGAACCTATATCGCTCTGATTGCCGAATGACCCTTTTTGGCTTATGCAGTGTAATGTTGATGCCTATCCCAGAATGTGACTTCTCCCTTCACTCATCTCTGCCGTGAGCATGCATCTGTTGGTCCCCGCATGTGAAGACATATTTGGAGTGTGCTCCACCTGAATCTCATGTTCTCCTGATGATCCTACAAAAGGTAAAATATCATAAGAGGTTAGTTGCTCAGCTGCACCCTGCTGAGCCTCCTACTGTCCACCTGCGTCCGACTAGGCCTCCGGCTGAACCTCCACCATCTTCTGCTTTTTAAGGACTGAGTTCTAATCAAAAACCACATCCCTGCTGATCGTGGCCTTCTGCTCCAAGGGATCCCACAGCCTATTTCCCTTGACTTCTCGCGGATATCCAATGAATACCATTTTTCGGGCTTTGGCATCCAACTTAGTCTGCTAACTGGCATCAATATACATACGCTATACATCCAAAAACTTGATATGGCTGAGCTCCACCTGTCTACCAGACCACACATCCTTTGGTAACCTTCCATCAAGCTTGACATGAGAAGACCTGTTCATCAAGTAGGCTGTTGTGTCAACTGTCCATCCAAAATATTTTAGGTAATCCTACTTGCAATCTCATACATCTAGCTTTTTCCATGAGAGTTCGGTTCATTCTCTCAGCTACTCCATTTTGTTGAGGAGTTCTAACCATTGAAAATTACCTTTTGATGCCTTCATCTGTGCAAAACTTCAGAAACTCCTTACTTGTGAATTCTCCACCATTATCAGACCGCACCATCTTTACATATCTCCCTGTCTCATTCTCCACCTCAGCCTGCCATGCTTGAAATTAGGAGAAGACCTCTGACTTTCCTTCAAAAATATACCCAGACATTTCTTGAAAAATCATCAATCAAAGTCATGAAATATCTGGCCCCATTCCTACCCAAATTGGAGCTGAACCTCAAACATCACTGTATACTAGCTCCAAGGGACCTGTACTTTGCGTTGAACTGGTAGAAAATTTTACCTTGTATTGCTTGCCCATCTGACATGGCTTACAGAGACCTCTACAACACCTTCATCCAAAGCTGAAATCCTTCTATCATTCATCAGCACCTTCATGCCCTGCTCTCCCATGTGACCAAGATGGTAGTGCCACTTGCGGTACATATCCTGCTGATTGTGCACTGCTGCTGCTATCTTAGACCCTCCACACATCACAGACCCAACCAGCTAATACAAATTATTTTTCAAGCTCTTTTCCTTCATCACAACCATGGCACCTTTCATGATGTTGAGTACACCATTTTCGGAACGACAACTGAAGCCAAATCTATTCCTTTTCAGGTACCCCAAGGACACTAGGTTCTTCTTTAAGTCAGGAACATGCTTCACATAAGTAAAAGTTCTCACAACCCCATCAAACATCCTGATCCTAACTGTGCCAACTCCTGCCATCCTGTAAGAATTGTTATCCCTTAATGTCACATTCCCCACATTGATTTTTGTATAATTTACAAACCAGGACCGATGCGGTGTATAATGATGTGAGCAGGCTGAATCAAGCAACCAACTGTCTGATGTTCTTCCGTGTGCATCTGAAACTACCAAAAGGTCCTCCTTGACCTCTACATCTTCAACAGTACTGACAGATTCCTTCTCTTTCTTCTTTTCTTGAGGTTTCTTCCAAAGAGGACAATTCTTTTTTATATGTCCAACCCCATTACTTGTAATACTTGAACTTGCCTTTGCCTTTCTTTGACTTGGACCTGGATCGGTCCCTGTGCTTGCTGACCTCTTTGCCTCTGCCGGTTCTCTTTCCCACCATGAGGCTCTTCTGAGGTACACCTTCCCTTGTCATCTTTTTTTCGTTGCTTATTGGATCTCAACACAGATACAATATCTTCATAAAGCAGTGTTTCTTTTTCATAAAGCAGTGTAGTAACAAGAGGATCATAAGACATAGGCAATGAACATAACAAGAGAAGAAATTTATCTTCTTCCTCCATCTTAACACTAAGAGTCATCAAATCATTGCATATCCTATCATATTTCTGAATATGAAGAACAATATCCCCGCCTTTCTGCATCCGAAGACTATATAATTATTTCTTCAACATAAATTTATTGCATATATTTTTGCCCATATACAAGGAATGCAACTTGGCTCAAAAACCCTTCGGTTTCTTCTCATATAGGACACTGTACAAAGCCGAATCAGTAAGACACCCTTTGATCGCTGCAGATGCTCTTTTCTCAGGAGACAACCAATCCCCTTCTGACATCTCCTCAGGCTTTGATTTCTAAGCAACATCAAGAAAGTTCTGCACTAGTAAATCCTTAACCCTTACCTTCCACATGGAAAAACTTCCTTTTCCATTAAAATTTTCAAACTCAACTTTGCTTCCACTACTCATGGTTGATCAGGCCACAAACAGTAATCACAGAGATGAATTAAAAAAAATACCTAAAGGCGAAATCCTGATTGAAATTCCCTCTTGCAGCCCCTCCGAGAGTTCACTCCACGAAGCCTAACTTTCTCCTTGGCTGCAAGATGTTGCTAAATTTCTTCCGATTGGATTGTCTCACACGGATCCCATGCCCACATCCGTGACGTCTTCTTCCCATGGTTTTGTTTCCGAGCCTGAAAGCTTCAACAAAACCTCAACGCCATGGAATTATTGTGAGGGACCCTGGAATTAATGTTCTTCCAAAACCTTCAATGTGAGGAACCCGTAGAATTAATGTGAGGGAAGGAAGTCTTCACGTACACATTGACTGAACCTCTTTCACATGGATAATGAATCGTGGAATCTCCACTTCTTCTCCCCTCTTCACGCACATGTCACGCGTCCTCTTTTTGTGAAACTTCGTGAGGTTCTTCTGCTTCACGTCCACGAAGACTTTAACTCCTCATTGACCTATCGAAGACTTCCGTGGGATTCTTCCGCTTCACGTTCGTTTGGCTTCGTCCGTGATCACTGAATCCCAGCGAGCTACCCCACGCGAAGCCAACGCCTAAGAAATATCTCCACCGAAGCCTCCACGGCTTTGTTCCTGGATCTGATTTCTTCCGTCTTCCTCTTCCCAAGCGCCTCTCCGTTGCTCTAATACCACTTGTTGTGCAGCTTTCGCCGAGATCAGGCGCGTGAGGAAAGATGGAGAAGAAGAAGAATAGATGGATATAGAAGAAAAAGAGAATGCCTTTATTTCTTTGGTCTATTCGGTTACATTCAGAGAGAGCCTTAAATAATCATCCATCTTGGATGATAAACTTCTCCGCACCAGCCCGCAACCAACTCCCTAACAAACTCCCTATAAATATGGAAGTCTAGCGTACGCCCAGCAACTTCCAAGAAAACCGAACACCATTAATCTAGAAAACCTGAGCCTAATCCCTATGGACCCAGTCCCATAACCTACAATTAGGTTATTAAACATTCTCTCAAAAAACTTCCTTCTAAGCCATGCAAGAAAGTACTCAAACCCGAGCCCAGGTATACTCATGACTCACATGCTCTCTATTCTTGGGTTACAAGCCGATCCAAATGACTTAGAAACATAAGAACTTAGGTAGCCTAAGCTCTCAAATCTGTGTGACTTACCTGAACTTTGGATGTGCCACACCTGAGCTTACAACTTTCTCACAAAAATAAGATTGAACAGTTGAGATACCCTCTGTTCTATTTGGACTTAAAACCCTATAATCAATAATCGCTTTCTTTCCTGATTGATAGTGTTAGCATGTCTTTGTAAAGTTAAATTTACTTGAAACTCTCTAATGCAAAAGAAAGATGGCCCAATAATCTTAGGTTATTTTTGTCCAAATTATTAATAGTGATTTAAGATTCAACGAAGTTTTTCTCTTCCTATATAGGCCTCCTTTGGCTGAGTTGATGGTGGTAGAGCTTTTGGTAGTAAAGTTTTTAGTGATAGAGATTGTGCATTTAGACTTCTTAAATTAGAGAAGAGTTGCACACAAATTAACATTTCTTGGAGTTGAATAATTGATTTGCAACATGCATAGGTTACAGAAACACACATCAAGCAAGATACTCCAGTAATGATGGACTGTGGTTGTTTAAACGATGACCTTTTCCTTCTTGATTATGGATGGAAGCAAATCCATTCTATTGTGTTAAACTAAAGTGTGGATGAAGCTCTTCTTGATGCTACTAGTATGGTTGCTGGAGATTCATCCCGTAGCTTTTCATCTCCTGACAAATGGCAGAAGGAGATTTTGTCCAGCTAAATTTAGAGGGTGGTGGGGCTCTGCTAAAGATTTTCCTTCTGAACTGTTAACTCCACTTCAGTCAGACTGGTTTAATTGAAATCGGTCCATAGCACCGTATATATTATGTGATTTCATGACACCTTTTCTCTTCATGCAAATATATGTATATACATATACATGTGCATATAAGTGTACATATAAATGTTTATATAAATATACCTATATATGTACTTGTATATATAAACATACAAATAGGTTTCCTGTCGAACTGTTGACTCCACTTACATCTAATTGGTTTAATTGAAATAGGCCTGCAACTCTACAAATGTTATGCAACTTTACTATTCCTTTTCTTTTACATGAATATCTGTACGTGTTAAACTTAAAAAACACTCAAAACGCTATATTTAATCATATGCTCATTCTTTGACTTGATATTCTGAATCCAGAATGACTGAATTGTGAAAATTCAAAGCCACAAATACAGGGTGGCTTGGGATTAGATTTCCAATGATGTCGCATGTCTCAAATAGTAAGTACCACATTGCGAAATATCCTGCACCAACAAATTAAAAGCTGCAGAATTTCTTCTTATTATTAGATCCTCATCGTGCATCCCTGCTCCAGCTTGCGTCAGCTAATTTAATAAATTGGTTTGACTAGCAAGAGTTTTGTCAGTATTAAAAGATGGAGGACCAAAGTCACTTGCTTCAAAGATAAGAAACACTTGGTGAAATTGGATATAAAGTTGTTTCTTCCTTCCTTAGCTTAGAGTCCCAAAAGGCATTTTAAGCTGGAAGCTAAGAAGCTACTCGTTTATGAGTAGGAGTTCCCAGCAGTCCAGAACTAGAAGTTAACTCAAAACTTGAATCTGGCAAAAAAAATGAACCTATTATTTGGTCCTATAAGCATGGAAAACTCTCAGAAAACTCTGATTCTTATCAACTGAGCTCTCATCTATTCATCTCATCACCTGTACCATGATGGTATGTAGCTAACCTTGCATATCAAAGGGGAATTGAATGATTTTTTTGCTGTCCCTGAAGACTTGATGAGAATTTCAACAATTCAGGCTGTGAATATCATTGTTGATGCAATATAGTAACCCAGGACCTTACCCAAACAATCTAATTAGTAAAATATTATTTGGATTTTTTTTACTTTTGCATAAGTATTCAAGATCTTCCTAATGCATAACTGATGTGTGACTAAACACATGCCAGCTAACCTCTCGCAAACGATTTCTTGATAAATATTGAAACCCAAAGGCATATTTGTTAAGAACCAGCAGAATGTTGCAGCTTATGCGGTAGTCTAATGCAACAGAATTTGCTGCATTTTCTATAATACAACGGAATTGAAGATTGTAGTTCATTTTGTCTCCTTACTATAAACTTGCTTTTGTGCTCGAATTCAGAATTTCCGGGCCTTATGGTATCTTGAATGGCAATGTGAATGTGGCCTTGCCGTTTTATGGGCTGTACAACTACTGCTTTCTTGCTGAACATCTCTTTAAACAGCCATAACCAAAATCGATCGTTTGGTTTTCGAAGATTTTCTTTGCATAAAATCCTTTTCATTTCTTTTCAGCTAATTGGGGGATTGGTAGATGGCTGCTTGCAGTACTTCTTTCAACTGAGAAGAAAACAGTATGAAGGCATGATTTGAACACTCTAATGTCATTATCGTTGCACGAGCGCACTTCCCCATGGAGATAATGGAGGATGAATCCATTTTGAAGGGGAGTGTTTCCAACAGAAGTTGATCATCACTAAGGTGATGCGAAAGCTTTCTCAGAGAGTTATGGTACCATCGAAGGTAAAATCCTCTCTCCAAAGTATCTTTTCACTGTCAATAGCTGCATTCAAATTCTCCCAAGTTATAAATTGCTTCATTGGATTATCAATCTCCTTTCTGTTGGTAATCTATCTTGAAATGTGCTTTTTCTGTGTTTTGATGCTTCACATGTTTGCTTGGGCAGTTACATCATTCCATCCAGCAGGCTAAAACATGCCTTCCAGGTGCTGCCATTCTCCAAGTATCTTTGCTGCCCAAGCTAAGCCTATGAGAACATTTAAAATATTGGGTTCAAGTGATATGTCTTTGCTTGATTTAAATACAGTTTAAGATGTTGAAGCTCCAGAAAATAATTCCCAAATTGTTGGATCTATGGGAACACTGCCATAATCTGTCAATGGAAGTGTATTGCTCCAGTGAATGGAAGTTTAACAACAGCTAGAATCAGATAAACAAATTTTTGCTCTTTTCAGCCCCTTTCTAAGGTGATGATGTGATGGAGGCCTGGCACTTGTTTTCTGTTCTATTTATCTCTCTGTATGGAGAACCAGAAAGAAACTGTCTTTTTTTTTTTTTTTTGTCATCAGACGAGGAACTGGAAAAGTTGCAGGATAATTAAACCTCTTTGGTATGCTCCCAAAAAAAAAAAAAAAGAGAAAACCTTCAAGTATATTTGTACAAATAGAAAAGAAAACAAATGTTACAACTCCAGAGACACCAATGTGAAACTGGGAAATAAATCTTTTTCTTAATGAAAAGATCAGGCTCTGGTGGTGAGGGAGTTCAAAATTTCATTCTCTGTGTTCAGAAATAAAAACATCAATAACATATCAAAGGATTCAAACGAATTTCTTTTTCTTCTTCTTTTTTTTGAAAAAAAAAAAGATCCAAACAAAAGAAGCAAAACCAAGATGACTGGTATTCACATAGGCTAGAAGAAAACCAAACATAAATAAATTAAAGGGAAAAAAGAAGAAGAATAAGAGCAGCTAAGATATAGAGATCATGAAGGACATGAAACTCCCATGAAGTCGTCATACTTCTTCTCTCCATAGCCTACGAAGAAAACTCAAAGAAGACCAAGAAGAAATCCTCTGTTCTTCGACCACCAACCAACCTTCTCCCAGTGGAAGCTTTCAATTAACGTTGAAACCAACTCACTCTCCTACGGGGATCTCTCGGCCCAAAGGCGACCTTGAGAGCTGCCTCGTGAGGTCCCGAAGGACGGGTCTCATCATCTCGAACACCTGAGGCTGGAGCTGGCCTTCGATCTTCTCATCCTCTTGCTTGATCCTCCTCACTTGGCTGTGGACTGGAACATGGCATCCCTTCCTCAAGCTCTCCTTGGATCAGCTCTCATATTTTGCTCCATGTTCTCCATTGCAAGAGCCAAGAGATCAATGGAAAGCTCTCATGCCAAGGCCACCTTGTCTCAATCTTCTCTCTCTCTCTCTCTCTGGGTCTCTTTTATTTATATAAGCTGAATGGAATGGAGGGGAGAGGGGCCATGATTTCCATGTGAGGACCAGGTAAGAAGGGAAGGTGGTGGGAAATATCTCTATACTTTATTCGGTTGGAGACGGCCACCTTTGAGCTTTGAACCGTGGGGAACTCAACACTTAACAGTCTTTTATTAAACAAAAGCCATGAACTTATAACCATTTTAATTAATCCTCAATGGATGGCAAGATCGAAAGGTTAGGCATGCTTGTGTGCACCCATGGAAACCCAGTTGGAAGAGAATCCATGGTTTAAAATTTGTGACCATGCTTCAGATTTTCCCCCTTTATTTGGGTTTTTTTTTTTTTTTTTTCTTCTCTCTCTCTCTCTCTCTTAGGAATAGAGGTTTGAGTAATATTAGACTTGGACCTTGTAATGGAGGAATTCAAAATCTAGGATGAATTGGACCATGGATTCTTTGACATTTGGCTCCGTGGGAGGGGTTATTGGAGCCGGAAGTTTTGATGGTCCATTGAACGATTCTTTGTAGGCTTGTGGCGTGGGGGAAACTCCTTTGATCGGTGGGGTGATGCCATGAGACTTTTTTGAAGTTATTAACTTACTTGGGTTTGGGTTGAGGTCAGGTTGACATACTCATCGTAAAATGGAAAGGGCATGCACAAATGTAAGCTGTCCGAATTGAATATTACTTGATGGAAAGAGAACCTTCGCAAGAGCTATACCGGATTAATCCTTCTCTTCCTTTTTCGGTTGAGGTTAGTTGACATACTCATCGTAAATTGGAAAGGGCATGCACAAATCTAAGCTGTCCGAATTAAATATTACTTGATGGAAAGAAAACCTTCGGAGGGAGCTGCACCGGATTAATCCTTCCCTTCCTTTGTCTGTAACAAAAAAAAAAAGAGAAAAAAGATATGGCAAGCAAAGTATAGGATTAAATTAGCTATGAAAGCTATAACAGATGTGGGGCCTTTCCTCCTCTTGCATCTAGAAAATAATAATAAAATTAATTTCACTTAACTTTTTAAATTATGAAATACTTACATATTTCTTTCTAAATTAAAAAATTATAATTAATTTTTTTAATTTTAATTTCAGTCATAGTCATATGATTACTGTAAACATCATTTGATATATTTAGAAAAAAAATATGGATGTTATTGTTTTTATCACATTATTTATTGTTAAAGTTTAGCATTTTAATGGTTGCATGATCATTATTTTATTTCTTTTAACATCTAATTTAAACAGCAGAACCTAATTGCAACTTAAATCAAGACTAAAAAGTTGATTACATACTCTTTTTTTTTTTTTAGAAAAGAAAGTAAAAATACCTTATAATTAAAATCCTTAAAAGAAAAGAAAGGACCTTAAAAGAACCTCTCAATAAGCTTAACCATCGTATGAAACCAGTGAGTTGGCTTTCATATTTTAACAATTATTTACTAAATACACTATCATGTACTCTATGGGACCAATTCAATCACTGGTGGCCTCTTCACCACAATGCTACCTAAAAAAGAGATGACCATAATCATCAAATTTTCACAAAATAAGGCAAACAACAAGAGAAAAGGAACTTGAAAAGTAGAATAAACATGAGATCGAAACCCACAAAATTTTAAAGGCTAAATTATACTTTTGAACCTCAAACTTTCACTCAAAATTTATTTTAGCTCTCAAATTTTTAATTATTACAATTTAATTCCTCATGCTTTAAAAATATTAATTATACTTTTCATATATATTATGTAAAATTAATTAAAATTAATGAAATAACTGACATATTATCTCAATGTAAATATGTATACTGATCGACGATCATTCTGTTAATTTTAAAATATAACGGACTAAGTTATAACAATTGAAAGTTTAAAGATCCTAAGCATATTTTTACTAAGTTTAAATTAGATAAATGAAAGCTTTAAAGAACGTCAGACTCTCACCAAACCCAAACGATATGGCTTAGTTTAGGCTAAGTTATAACTCAGTGGAGTCTGAGCCAGGCCAACTCCTTCAATCAAGATGGTCTAATTTTACAGCCCTGGGACCAAAATTTTGTGTGCAAAATTAACGAGGGCCCTCTTCCCTTATCCATAGCAATCGATGTCCTAGTCCATGACGTTTGATGAAGGGAAAGTTCTTCTGTGACGTGGTCTTCTCAACAGAGCAGTCAACACCCCAACAGGATTTTTATTTTATTTTATTTTTTTTAATTTTTGAGAGAGAGAGATCAAACCCAATAAGGCAATAACAATGTTATCCAGGTCTAAACTTGAGCACATAAATTGCCATTTTATGTAATGGATATTCAAATCACAATAGTTATGTAACTATTATACAACATTTCACTGTTCATTCAATTGAAATATTATTTTTAGTTCAAAATTCTTTGCAAGAATAAAATAATATTCTATTTTATGAATAGTGTTGCGGTTTAAAAGCAAAGACACTATTTATCATTTATGTTGTTATTTCTCATCTTGATGGCTAACAATCAATATTTAAAATGATGGCTATTATAACTGTTTTGATCTTCTTTTGTTATGGTAAGGGCATAATAACAGGAAAAATTGATGGCCATTGTAGAAGTTAGTTAGCAAATAGTTGATAACATTTTTGTTTGCACTCTATTTCTCCAACATTTTTTTTTTTTGAGATTCAAAGTTTTTAGTCAATTTCCCTTCCTAAAGAGATTGTATTGTTCTAAAAAATAACAATTTGTTATTAAGTGAGATCAGC
The DNA here is from genome assembly GCA_900491605.1 of Calamus simplicifolius. Lineage (NCBI taxonomy): Eukaryota > Viridiplantae > Streptophyta > Magnoliopsida > Arecales > Arecaceae > Calamus > Calamus simplicifolius. The sequence goes on from UESW01002310.1 coordinate 145,412, forward strand.
GAATGGAAAATAATGCTATCATTTTTTCCTATTATTTCCATTTGATATTCATTGTAAAATCACTTTTTAATAATAAAAATTCAAATGATAATGGTTATTGTAACTTTCTTTTTTCTATAGAAAAGATCCAGTGTAACTGTTACAATGGTCACTCCATTTATAATAAAATAACAGCATATTTTCCCTTAAAGAGACTGAATTATCTTCAGAATTATAATTTTTAAAGAACGGTATTTTGAAACAAAATATTATTTTCATTGTTATTCTTTTTTTTTTATAACAGTTATTATAACAATCATATTAATATTAAAAAAAAGAAATAGCAAATAAATGTTGGTTTTAGTGGGGGATCGATTTGTAATGGAATAACATTGCTGTTGGAATCGATGGCCACGTAGCATAATATCTATTATTTTATTCTAAAGGTTTACGATTGGACTGAGTCAAGAAAATAGCAGCCATTGTTTCTTTTTTTTTTCAAAGGCTTGGTGAATAGACGACGAATCTTAGTCAAAGTTCTGGTAGATTGTTCGAACGGATGAGCTTCAGGTGCAAACTTTTGGAATTTTTGCCGTGTTCCAAAGAAGATAAACGTGTGAGAGGTTTTAGGATTAGGCCAAGTGTTTGGTGGTGGTCAACTGGCCATGAATAAAACAGGGCTTGTAAAGCCTTGCCTGCAGTGGCTTGGCTCGGTTACTTTCACCTACCCCAAAAAGCAAAGAGAGAGAGAATCGCTCAGGCGATGGCCGGATGGTCAGGACCTTCTTCACGCCATCAAAAGGTCTCAGTTGATCAACTCATCTTTGAGCGGTGCACGAACATTTTTGACAAAACGAACCGCATGGGACCTAGTTACGGGTCGGCTTAGTCCTCTTTTCCTTTTTTGTAACAAAAAAAAAAAGAGAGAGATAGTGAGAGAGAGAGAGAGAGTTGTGGACTCACCATGATCCAACGTGAGAACCATGCGCCCCATGTTTTAGACCAAATTGAATTCTCCACACCACACATAAAATGGTATCAAAATGAGCCAAGACTCCATGAGAAAAATTAAGTTCAAAGGTACATGCAACTTTAAATAGCGTAGGGTCAGCAACTTCATCTTACAATAAAGTTCATCCTTAAGGACACTTTGAAACTGAAGGGATTAGATTTCTATGTTAATCCTTCATTTCATCATTTCTTGGACAAAAAAAATTTATAAGAAAGTTGATTAATTTTTTCATTGACTAACTTAATCGTAATTTTTTACTTGATAAAAAATAATAAAAATTATATTTTTAAATTATCATTTATCTATCAAATTAAGAAAAAAAGGCTTATTATGTGAAGGATGATTAAGTTAGTTTTTCATCGATTAGTTAAATATATATATTTTTCTCTTCTTAACCATTTAATCTTGATATATTTCAAGAAGAAAGAGCAAATCACAAGTTTATTTTTAGACAATAATTTTGATAAAAACAATGAGTTTTAGATAAAATTTTTGATATAGCATTATATTCTATAAATAAGAATATAGCATTTGTGAAAATTTCTATGATCAAAATAAAAATCTTCTTATGATATGATTGATGTTTCATTAAGAGATATAATGCTATAGTTTAATTAGTAAATATAACTATTAATATTTAGTTTCTAAATAATAAGATTTATATATGATTAATATATACTAAAAGTATTAAAATTTACTTTTTAAATAATAAGATTATATATGATTAATATATATCAAAGTATGAAGAATATAATTTGGTAAGAAAAAATTGAGCTTCAATTATAAACAACATATATAACTGATGATATAAAGGGCGTATAATTAATAAAGTCAGCCTATAAAGGGTATTATACGAAAGATGAATAAATTTTTATAATTTATTTAAAAAAAATTATCAAAATTTTTTTTTTTTTCATATAAGTGTTACTTGGGTTATACATCTAGAAAAATGTAGATTTTCAAGTAAATTTGATATCTCAAAGAGAACGAGCCCTAAGGATCAAAAGATTAACATCCCTCCCTCTATTGATCTGTTATCTAGGATAAATCAATGTCCAAAAGTAATTTGTTGCACTTTAAATATTTAAAATTTAGATACCGATCAATTTATCCAGAAATCCACATAGAAATATTTACTCCTAGTAATTCCTCATGATAAAACCTTGAAGGAAAAGCTATCTATCGATGCCAAAACAAATAATGGACCAATTTTACAGGTGCTTCATCTGGGCATAAGAAATAAGCTGGGACTTAAATTGGGTTGTCAATTTTGCAGTAGATATTTAGAATGACACAGTAGGTAGAATTGTATGTGTGTGTTGTTTATCCTCCAAAACCTACTTCCACCTAACTCAAGATAAGGTACCTAATTCAAGATAAGGTTGGTCTACGTACCTCTCCTTGAATTTGGAGCCAATAGGAAACTGAAAAAGAAAAGAGGCTATGTTGATGATGCTTTCATTCAGTACATCCAGTTTGGTTTACCCACCTCCCTCGCAATGTATCTGTCGCTGCTCGTTATCAACGGAAATTGACACCCCGGAGCGGTCTGCAAGTATTTTTTTTTTGGGTACAAACGGGTGATCACACTATCATATCAATCTAGTGCAAGTCAGCCTAGAAATATCAGAATACAAAATTTGCTTCAGAAAGGAAGGACAAGGGTTACCCTAGTTCCATCTCCAAATACCCGCATGATGGGCCACAACAGCCGCCATCCAGTCCGCCGCAGTATTAGCTTCGCAGTAGATATGCCCGATGTGGATACTGTGAATCTCCCGAAGAAGAGACCAAATGTTGAGAAGAAGGGGATTAGAGGGAGCTTGACTGCCTCTCCCCATTCGAAGCTACCTGATAATCGTTAGAGAATCCCCCTCTATCACCAGACTGTGAGCATGAAGAACCCGTACAACATAGGATATCCCAGCCCAGGTTGCATACAACTCAGCCATAGGAACATAGGAGTCAAGGATGCCAAAGCTGCCAGCCGCCAGCAAAGCTCCATCAAAACTGCGAATGATGAAGGCTGAACCTGCGGACCTTCCCCGAACACTTCCATCAAAATTGATTTTAACAAACCCTGAAGGGGGGCTCTCAAGATATGAAAACCGTACGTCGGTTCGCTACCGAAGTAGCAGGGGATCCCCAGTGGCCAGAGATGTCAAAATCAACAACATTATGATGGAGAGAAAATTCCCCGGAAAGGAGTCTAGCCCTCCGCATCCTGTGAGAAGAGATAGCATCATCAATGAAGATAAGCTGGTTCCTAGATAACCAGATCTGATAGGCTGTAACAGTCCATAAAGCGCTCTGATGCTGGGTGGCCTGCCGGAGATCAAGAAGGAAAGGAGACCGTGAAGAGCCGAAGACATCCTCTCTATAGTGATAACCAATCCTCGACCAGATCCAATTCGCACGGGGGCATGTGAAGATGGCATGGTCAATAGTCTCATCATCCTGCCCACACAGAGGGCAGGTCGCTTGAATGGCCAGACCCTCCTAGAGAGCAGAGAACAAGTGGAAAGAGAGTCCCAAAGAAGCTTCCATATGAAAAGCTGAACCCTGGGATGAGTGGGAAGCTTCCAAATCCAAGCAGCCTCCCTCCTACCTGCGACTGAGCTCCAAACTCCTTCATAAGGTCCCTAATGGGAGCCCTAGAAAGACGAGTACCGCCATAATCTCGAATCAGCTGTGATCCCTGGGATGAGCAGAATGGAGAGTATTCGCCGAGAAAGCTCCTCTCCAAATAAGCTAGTAACGGTGGGGATATGCCAGGAGTGGGGGCTATAAGAGATCAGATCCTTGACCCTCATACTGATCGGAACGTCTATGCTAATAAAGGTTGGCCATCGAGATAGGGGGAGATCAGAAATCCATGTATCATGAAGAACATCAATAGAGGAGCCATCTCCGATCATCCAGGAAATATTGTTCATAATAGTCGGAGCATAGTGACAAACCTCCTTCCAGAAGAAGGAGTACCCTCTAGAAGGCTGAGACTCCATAGAAGAACTCCAATCCCCGTATTTAGCCCGCATAAAGGAGCTCCAAAGACAGTGCGGGTCAAGAAGGAACCGCGACGCATGCCTAGCAAGCAGAGCCTCCCTTCTGTCTATAAGAGACTGAATACCAAGGCCGCCGCCATGAAGTGGCCTACAAACCACATCCCAAGCCTGGAGATGAATACCATGCCCTCCTGAGAAGAAGCCCATAGGAAATCCCTAAAGCATCTCTCAATCCTCCGCAAACAAGTAATCGGCATAGCTGAATTAGACAGAAGATGCAGTGGAAGAGACGTAAGGACCGAATGAATAAGGGTGATCCTCGACATCATAGATAAGCCAGTAGCCTGCCAGCCTCTAATCCGATCACGGACTCATTGCTCAATAGCAGTATAATCACTAATACGAGGACAACGACCCGTTATAGGGATCCCCAGATATGATAACCGATCAGCCGTAGAAGAAATGCCAAGGGCATGGTGAATAGCCTCCCTCACGGATCTGTTAGTCTTCGGATTAAAGCAAATCGAAGACTTCTCTAGGTTGACCTTCTGACCAGAAGCCTGGCAGTAGCTCTGAAGAATGGAAGCATAAGCAGTCGCGTTGCGGAGCGTAGCCTGACCCAAAAGAATACAGTCATCCGCAAAAAGCAGATGAGAAATAGAGGGGCCGAGGGTGCCAGCCATGAAGGGGACAATGCAATGTTCAATCTGAGCCTGGTGGAGAGCACGGGATAGATCATCTGCAACTAGAATAAACAGAAAGGGATAAGGGCAACCCTGACGAAGGCCCACAGCCGAATGAAAGAAATCGGTCTGATTGCCATTAATGATGAGAGAGAAGGAAGGCTTCTGAATGCAGGACATTATCCAGTCAATAAATAGACCATCGAAACCAAACTCCTGAAGAGTGCGGTACAAGAAAACCCAGCTCAGTCTGTCATAGGCTCGCTCCATATCAAGCTTAACAGCCAGCATACACTGCCTAGTAGGAGCTCGCTGAAGATCATACGTAAACTCCTGAGCGATAAGGATATTATCCGAAATGCTCCGACCTCTAATAAAAGCCCCCTGCTCAGCAGAAATGAGGTGCGAGATAACATCACGCAGGCGAGAGACTAGGAGGCGCGCACATACCTTATACATGGTAGTGCACAAGCTGATGGGTCGAAAATGGTGAGGCCTGGAAGCATCAGAGCGCTTGGGCACAAGAGCAATGAGAGTCTGTTTCTAGTCCGCAGGTATGGATTTGGAATGAAAAGCAAGTTGAATGAAAAGAACGACCTCCTGACCAACAATATCCCAGTAATGGCGAAAAAAGAAGGGCAAAAACCCATCAGGTCTAGGAGCCTTATCCGGACCAAGCTCCCATAAAGTCAATCGAATCTCATCTGCAGTAATCGGTCTTATCAAAAGGTCATTCTCATGAGATAAGACCTTCTTAGCAGGAGGAATCGGAGAAACAGGAGCCCCAACACCAGAGAGTTCCATCCATCTGGACTGAAAGAAATGTAACAACTGCTCTCGGATGATAGTAATATCCTCCTGGGAGTGCCCGTCCTCATCAACTAAATGCCGGATCTGATTGGCAGCACGACGCTTAAGAGTGGTCTGATGAAAGAATCTAGTATTACGGTCCCCATCATGAATCCACTGAATCCGTGATCTTTGCCTCCAAAAGGTCTCCTGCTGCTAAAGGAGGGAGTGATGAATAGAGAGCATAGCACGGAGAGAGGAGAGATCAGCATCAGAGAGGCCGTCATCCTGATCCTCAATAGACTGAATGGAAGCAATATCTTCTTTGACCCGCTCTATCCTCCTCTGAAGGTCTCCAACCTCCACTCTGTTCCATCTAGAAAGCCTGCGTCTCGCTAACTCCAGACGCCTAGCAAGACGATAAAAGGCATTCCCATGCATAGGCAACTGCCAAACCTGGGATATTATAGATTGAGCAGAAGAGTAAAAAGTAAGAACTGCTCAAATCTAAACTGTCTTCGCTGCTGAAAGTCAACCTCTGTGGAAATCAATATGGGGCAATGATCAGAAGCTATTCGGGGAAGATGAGTAACAGTGACAGACGGATACTTCTGAAGCCATTGGGCATTGGCCATAGCCCTGTCCAATCTCTCCCAAACACGCGCAGTCCCCTGGCGATTATTGCACCAGGTGAATTTGGGACCCGAGAAGCCCAAATCCATCAACCCAGCTGAAGAAATGAAGGATCTGAACTCCGAAACATCCACTGAGTCGCGGACTTGCCGACCACCTTTCTTTTCAGTGGCATTAGTAATGCAATTAAAATCCCCAGCAATAATAGAAGGAAATCCCTGAGCAAGAAGAGAACCTTAGACCAAAGGACACGCCTCTCCTTGAAATTCGTGCTAGCATAGATATCCGAGAAGAGCCAGGGGACAGACAACCCCTCTGAAATAACAAGTGCAATCTGCTGATTGCACTAATGAAAAGCATCGACCTTGATGGTTGTGTTACTCTAAATGGCAACAATCCCACCAAAAGACCCACCGACTCCACAACATAAGAAGACTAGGCTCTCCCAATCTGCCTCCTAAAATGGGCCAGACTGTCATCCGATAGACGAGTTTCCAAAAGAATACATATGTCAAAATTATGAAGCTGCATCAGTCTCTTAAAAGAGGAGCGAAAAGAAGGTTTTTGAGCTCCGCTAACATTACATATTAAAATCTTCATTTAATTAGCTGGGGGAGGTGGGGCCCCCACCTGATCCTCCTCCAACATAGTGCTATCAGGGAGGTACCCTAGATATAGGGTAGCACCCTCTTCCTTCTGAGAATTACAATCCATCAATTGGTTATTCTCCACGGAATCACCAATCACAGCCATAGCTTGATTCGCCCGAGGGGACTTTGCAGCGAACAACGAGTCGTTGCACTGTCCCTGAATTGCCAATTTCAGGCAGGAAACAATGGACTCGTGACAACGTCCCTCTATCGCAGTTGAGAGAGGCATCATCCCCTATGGATCAGAACCTTTGTCCTGAAAAGATGAAGTGGTGGCCGCTACACCCTTGCCTTTGCGTTTATCCGATTTGGATACAATCCGCTGAGACTGGGGCTCCACCGGCCTGGGCCGCTTTGAGGGACCCAGATTAGCATCCCGAGAAGCCCCAAGCCCATCCACCAACTGATCCATGTCAAGTAAGGCAAAAGGATTCTTAGAAGCTGAATTTGGAATCAAAGAAGGCTTGGGGTCCGAACTTTCAGACTGGAAAACAGCTCTCGGGTGCTCACTGTTACCGGCACGCTGAGAATTCAGCTTCCCAGAAACCGGCACGCCACGCTTCACAGAAGCCTCAAGCGACCCAGCCTTCCCCCGATTGAGGTCCACTACAGCAGAAACCAGAGACTTCCCGGCCTTGCGCAAACTCCGGCGAGCCACCCTCCCAGGCACTTGCCAGCCATCCGAACTAGAGCCAGCGACTGGACGCGAAGCATCATCAGCCGCAATGGGAACTGATTGAGGGCTCAATTTCTTTCTTTCCACTGAGGGATCAGGAGGCGATTTCCTCTGCCGAGTCACCGACATCCAGGGCCCGAAGAGAGCAGCCTGATGATCATCCTCCAACCCAGAGGGAAGAGCCGATGAGGAGCACTGACCGGAGAGGTGGATCGATCCACACTTCGGACAAATTCCTTCTAGATGTTCGAATTGATATTGCTGCCAGAAGGGAGAACCCTTCCCCCTCACTCTGACACCCGGCCGAAGCGAGCACCGGAGGTCCACTCGAATGCACGCCCGAGCAAAACCTCCCCTGCTTCTTTGCTGGGTAGCTGAATCGGAGAACAGAAAAAGGCCCGCCGGAGACAGAATCTCCCTCAATATCTCGTCATTCCAATATTCCAGGGGAAGGTTTGGCAAACGAACCCATAGCAGAGCCGAAGCAACTGCATCCACCGTCGGAATGAACTCCGGACGCCAACCCTCTATGGCGATTGGTTGATCGTTGGCCACCCACGGTCTTCCCATTACCATCGCTTGAGCCGAAGGATCATCAAACCGAAAAATATGGCAACGGTGAGCCATGCTGACAGGAACGATGTTGCCGGGAACACCACCGCAACGGAACTCCCGAATGATGGTATCAGGAGGAATCCATCAACTGAATGTTCGAGCCAAAACGGCCATCTTCTCCCAGCCAGAGCTTGCCTCCTCCAAGACCGCTGCTGGAATTTGAATGATATCAGGAAACCGACCCTCCAACGACACCACCACTTCCGGCGACGGAGAGGGGGAAACCCAGATGAAACCAGGCTCCGCTGCTCTGTTCCGACCGCTGTGACCCTCCTTACCACCCTTCTCAGCCATTGGAGGAGGGGGGACTGCACCCACCATCAGCCGGAAAGAAATAGAGATGGACAAAAGCAGAGATCGCCGGAGATCAGGTGGAACGAGGACCGAAGCATGAATCTCAAAGCAATCCTGAAGAACGAAAACCAATGTAGCACCAGAACGAAAACCACTGTAGCACCAGAACGAAAACCGATTCAACCTGTAGCTTTTATTGTTTCCTAATTCACATCCTTTTCCATGCTAGTTTTACTTGCAGAATTGATTTAATTTCAGTTCTTTTGGATCAGGTTTTGGGACCTAAAAAATATCTTTATGCATCACCTTCGGTGCATGAAGGCATGTACCAGACGTGATGACTGGCCATACACCCATGCGGGCGCACACGCCATGGCCCATTGGGCGATGATGCGCCCCGTACAGGCGCGGCCAATGAGCGCGCCTTTGTGCATGACCTTTCCTTGCGACCCGATTGGATACCATAGGAATGTGGCATCACAAAGGCCCATCAGGGCTAGGCTAGCAAGGATCGAACATTTCCCATGTCCTCAACCTAACTATGGAGTGACATCCAAAGATCATTGATGATTTATATGAAGATGATGGGATCATCGCATTTTATTGCACCATAATAATCCTACACGATAGTAACGCAGATCACCCCATCTCTAAAATCTTCACTCAATCTGGTGATTCCATACCTATCCTCGATGGGATATCAAAGATCACTCATAGATAGTGATCTTAGTTTGAGATTTAAAGACCAAAATATTCTTCATCTATATAAAAAAGTTGGATATTAATTTTACATTAATAGAATATATTTTAATATTATAAAATATATGATAATATTATATAAAATAAATTATAATAGTATAAATATAAAAATTAATATTGTAATGTTATAATTATTACACTGTAATATTATCATGAGTTAAGACTTATCTATATTTGAATGTAGTCAAGCTTGAATCTAATCACCTCTTTTATCCTTTGATTCATAAAGTTTAGAAATTCAAAATGAAAAAGGTGGGTTGGCTTGAGAATCTAACCGTAAAAGAGGTGACTAGATTCTAAATTTGGCTACATTCGAATGCACTCAAATTTAACTTATATTATAATTTAATTTAATATAATATTTAAAAATAATATTATAATTAAATTTAAATATTATAATAATAAATAATATGAAATATGATAAACTATTATGGTATTTGCAAAATATATTAGGATTATTTATTTTTAAGTTAAAAAGAGGTTAATTAATTAGTGATAAATTAGGCATTTCATGCTTGATGGTTTAGGATTCCAATTTATACCAAACATAGTGACTTTAGATTACTAAAGAACTTTAATCATATAATACCTAATCTAGTATCTGTCAATTCAAAGGAGAAATTTATCAAAAACAATATAATCAAAAATTTTAAGTGTAACTATGTTCATGATGTTTTATCAAATGTGATTTCTAACGCATCTTAGAATTGGAGTTATATTGATGATGTTCTAAGCAATTTTATGAACATAATTCAATGTCATCAAATTTATAAAAAATTTATGAAAATGCTATATGCAATGATAATTTAAGTGATAATTTAAGGGTGATATGTTTGAATGTTCGTAGCCGAATGGTTATGGCTCTTTTTTTTCAAAAATAGATACTAAATGACTCAAAAGTTTGGTTGCAATTAGAAATCTATTTTTATGCATGTATTTAATATTAATCAGCTTAGTATTTTTTTTAAAAAAAATTGGTTTCCTAGTTAATGTAGTTTTAAGAATTAATTTTTTATAAAAATCAGAAAACCTATTAGTCCAAAAAAAAAATCTCTCTATAAATAGGATTCAATTGAGATTTTTTAGTATTAAATTAATAGCCTAAAAGTAAAAGTTAAAGGATGATGTGGTTCTTCAGCATCAAAATTAAAAGATTAATCGGGTATCTGTAAGTGCTGGTAACCTTGCTCTAAATAGAATATTTTTAGATTGATTTATAACTTATAAAAGGATTTTAAAATTTTTAAAATATTTTATATGCCTATTTTATATGGAATTTTGTATTAGATAAGTTTATTTAAATACTAGCGTATCTGAAAGTCTATATATTTGGATTTATTATATTATTTAATCATGTTAAAATTTATTTTAAATTTTATGATTTGAAAGCATATGATATTTAATTTAAAAATTATATATAAATATTAAATATATTTAGTTAAATAATTATGATATAAAAGGATGATTTATAAATTTTATAAATTTGTTTGCATCTCTTATTTATATGAAAAATCTGGATCAAATAAGCTCCTTGCGTCTATGTTATAATACGAATTTACTAAATTTTGAAAATTTATATGTATATAGATTTTTTTAATATAATTATTAAATTATTTGTATATAAAATAAGTCATGATGCATATACATGTATGCTATAAACTTATAAGTCAGACTATGTATTAATGCACCCACCCTATCTAGATTTGTACAAAGACTATTATTAGATTTGAAACTTCAAAGTGTAAAGAACCTATCTTCATTGGGGTTATATGCAGTGAATTGTTTACTATGCCCTGTTATAGAAATTATATTGGTTGTGGAGTTTTTATCACATATTTTGAAACTTGATTAAAATTATGTTACTGTTTATTATTGCAATTGATTAATGAGTTTATATAAGTGTAAAAAATTATTTATGAAAACTCATACAAAATTTTACCGTTTTATCGAATTATAAATATGAGTATTTTAATATATAAGTAAAGATTTTTATTTATTATGTCTGCTTGATTAACATTAGCTCATAAATATTTTTAAATCTTTCTGTTTACAAGACCGAATCACATGATAAATTCAGATCAGAGAAATGCTAGATATAGAGTTGATTTAGTTTTGTTTCACAGATTTTGATATTATATTCGATTGTAAAAAAGTTATTTTATTAGTTACATTAAATTATTGCAGATTTATCTTTGAATATAACATACCTGTAAGCCGTAAAGTTTTAATTTTATGTATAAAAAAGCAGATTTTGTTCTGGTTCCAGAAGTGCATCCTTGTGTCAGGGTGATCTAATCCTGAATTTACTTCATAGACTATCGATTGCTAGAACCAGATAACGTTCCATCGAAGAACATGCTATAAACTTCCCATTGGTAGAACCTGAAAACGTTCCATCGGAGAACATGCTTCCACTCTCTTATATCATGGAAAGAGAATCCATTTCAAACCATGCCAAATTGAATGTAAGATTACCAACAGTAAAGCGACAAGGGTGGAATGGAAAATGGTCAATTAATCTCGAAGAATAGGATGGAAGCACTCAACAAAATCGATGCTTAAGATAAATAATTTGTTATCCAAGTGCAAACCATGCGCTTCATAAACTATAGACCGTCCCCCCGAACATATCAGTGGAATTTAACCTCTACTTGACTAGCAGAATAACAGAATGCTGCTACTAAATCACAACTTCAGAAGCAAAAGAATATTGATGGATTCATTTCACCTATAATTAAAATCGACAATTTCCATTAACAGGACAAATCCAGTTTCAGATCTTAATACCTCAGAAGTGCCCTATTAATTATCCTGGTCTTGGCAAAGAAATAGGGCGGATTGGGTAATCAGTTCTATGGGATCATATTCTACAAGCTGTCTTGTAAAAACAAGCAGCAACAAAATCTATATAACATGTAGAAGGCGGAGAATTTGAAATGAAAAACCTTTGCACAAGAACCAGATCCCACTTGGAAATGGTCTCAGTTGGTAAAAGCACCTCAATAAATACTGTAAGGTCACCCACTCAGAAATGATCACAAATATAGAGAGATGGCAAGCTAAGAAAAATAGTGATAGCACAGGATAGAAAGTCAAAGGTATCAAAAAGTTCGTGATGATTAGATGAATAGCTAGCAATCTTCAAAGAGATAACAGGAAGATCAGGACATAACTTGCACCTGATAACATAGGAATAGATAGTCATTGAGATGAAGAGGCGTAACATTACAAAGGAAAAAGAAGCATGCCTATGAAAACATATTCGAATGCAAGGATTTGATATAATCCTTGACTTGACAAGAAACTTGGAAAATTTTGAGCACTACAGAAAACCATGCTAAATTGAGAAGATAAGCCATAATTGTGCAGAAAACAGATTCGGAAGGCAAGAAGATAGAATTTGAAATGCCTTAATAGTACATAAAAAAAAAAATTGATATGGGCCTGAAAAAATGGTGAGGTGTGATCCTATAGATTACATGGAGATTAGTACTAGGCAGCATGGAAATAGGAGACTACAAATTAGTTGTAGATTACAACGGATGAGGACAGACCTAACTTCTTTTTTTTTTTTTTTTTTTCCAACAGAGTCACTGGCTTAGGATTCAAACCCATGCCACTGTGCTTGGCAGCACAAGCCTTTCAACATTACATCATAACCACCCGCAGGACAATTTACTCAGTGAATGATTACAAGGGATAACTTTAAGGTGTAAAATTTAAGGAAATATGGGGATATAGAATTAACACTTATATGGAACTAGCCTCAATCACTTTTAGAAATTTATTCTAGGAGTACCTTACGCTTCTGTTAACTAGAAAGTCATAACCTCCAATCTGTAGTTTCATTTCATGGGGTTCTTTTAATTGCAAAAGTAGGCAATTCAAACACGGCAACAGTTTGACACTGTAACTAGGAAGAGAAGGGGGAATCAAGAATTTTGAAAGTTTTAGCAAAGCTTCACTGCTAGCAAATAACACAAACATCTTTCCAAGTGAATATCGTTTAAAATCACTAATCTTGGATTTCTCCTTCGACCCATAAGTTACACCTAAAGCTCTGGGGATGACCAATTTGCAAAAATAGAAGCAAGTGATAATTTGATCCAAAAAGAAAAAAAATGGAACCATGATGATATATTTATTTATTTTATGGGACTTGAGTAGTTATAGCAGGGCAGAGGCCATAAGGTGACAGGACAGAGTATGTATTTGCAATGTCACATGAGATCACACACTGTTGTAGCAGCAGTCCATTGTGAAACCCTGCATAGATTCAAAGCAACTCGGACGACATGAGCCATGAGATGGAGATCACTCACTATTGAATGGAGTTGGGATCCATCATCACTATATCCTAAGGCAGTGGAGATTTGAAAACAAATGAATGCACTCAATTTTTGTTTAATTGAAAAGTTGATAGTTCACATGGCACAAAATCACAAATTTTAGCTTGGTCAGGACATCCATATTCGGTTCTAGAACCACACTCTGAAGCTCAGAAAAGGGTTGTTAAACAAAGATAGGTGAGAATTCCATGCAAACTAAGAAGAGAATGTATTCAACCACCTCCAGAGTAGATAACAAAAATGCATGGTCAGACGTGATCACCATCCATAGTTAAAAGATAGTTTTTGTAAATTATGCAGTTCTGGTTGATGAGATTAACTGGCGAGATTTTAAATCAGAACAAAAAGGCTATTAATCAGACTAAACATTTTGAAAATGATTGTTCCAAGACAATGCACACAAAGTGCAACTCCAAAGGGCCTCAACAAAGCCATTATGATGTGGCTATAAAAATTTTCCAATTAATTACTTTATCTAGCTAAGATCTATCCAGCAATAAGATTTGAGGGGGAGAGAACAAAAGTATAGGAGACAGACAGACTCATCTGCAATAAATTGTTAGATCACTAGTGCTGAAAGATTGCAGAATTAAGTGACACTGCAATGTTGTTTCTCTCCAAACATGATAAAATACCAGATCTCTTTCCAACTTGATTATTACATCTCAATTGGAAGTGGTTAATAAGAAAAATGTAAGCTAACTTCGAACATGTGCTTTGAAAGGCACAAATAATTAGGGAAATAAAAAGAGATAATGTAAAAAATCCAATACAAAACTGATAACAATTTTGCAAATGAAGCATTGAAAAATTGTGCCAAACTGTTTCAATGCATTCTTTTTACATGATTTCTATATCATTCTTAGAAAATTCAAATTTTGTAAGTAAAACAAGATCAGCTCATGATATCATGACCTATTATTTGATCTTAACCTTAAAAATCTTAATTTCATCACGACAGTTTCACAAAATGTCATTTTGAACTAAGCTAACAATCCTAGAGCCCAAAAAGGCACTATAATGCAAATATGGGAAAAAACAATTTATGATCAACAACTTAGCTAAACTTAACAAGCAACTCTATATAAAAATTCCTGAAAGCATGACTTGGATTCCACTGCAAAGCATGGTGCTAAAGTTAGGGTGGTCCAATAAAGGCTGTATGTCAAACCTGAGATGAAAATGCATGTCACAGTTGGCTCAGAAAGTCTTCAAGAATCTTGTGCTACAAGTGCATTTGATCATGAAAAATAGGTAAAAGCTGGGTAGACATCTTGCACAACCTACGTGCCCTCTATGTTGTTTTCCACATTTCTATTAAAAATATTATTTAGTTGATTTTAGCAAAATGGAGGAGGGAATTCCTATTAAGGTATTTAAAAAGAACTGGGACTTCTGCTTAAAAGGTCATAGGTGATGGGGTGCACATACGATTACAGGATGACATGACTTTTATTCAGATGAAAGAATACTAAAGCGCACCACCCAGATAAGATAGAGAATCAGTTAGATACAGTTGCAGGATAAAAAAGAAAAAAAGAAGAAGAAAGAATTGGATCACGAAAACAGAGCTCAAGAAGAAGGAAACACTAAGCAAGAAATTGAAGGGGAAGGACAAGAAGTATAGCAAGGTTGGGGTTCAGACACAAAAGGAGAATAAGAATATAAGTGGAGGAAGAAATTGCTTACATAAATACCAGCAATAAGAAAGAAGAACTAGAAGAGAAAGAAATATAAGAAATGAAAGAAAAAAGGATGATAAGAACAAGATTGCAAGGAGAAATTGATAAATAGACAAAGTGCGACTGCACCTTTTGGTACCAGAATCAAATGGGCTGGTAGGAGATGTGCTTGCTAGAATGTTCAACAAACTGCACATGGTATAACCAGGAGCATAAATTATACTAAACCCATCTGACAT
>UESW01002310.1:163623-221677 GCA_900491605.1 Calamus simplicifolius
GACCCGTTACGGGGCCCAAAAATCAGCCTCAAAACTCATCGCTGCACGGTCCGAAAGGCCTGAACCGGCCGGCCCAGCTGGCCCAATTCAGCCAAAACAACCCGATCCCCTGTTTCACCGAAACAGGGATGGTTCCTGCCGGCGGCCAGGGCCGCCGCCGGCCAAAATTGAGGGTGGCCCGGCCGCCGGTGGCCGGGCTAGAGCCGGCCGCCGCCGCGGCCGATCACCCATACCTCCCTTCTCTCTAATTTCTCTCTCTCTCATGTTAATCGTCCGCACGGTTGTTTACCGTGCCGGCGTCGTCTCCGGCTGATTTGGGGCAGTCCGACCACCATTGGCCGGACCGGAACCAGCCGCCGCCGCGGCCAGCCACCTCCCCCCCTCCTATCTCATCAATTTCCCTCTCATCTCCCTATTTCTCTCCTTTTTCTCTCTCACATCCGCGCGGCACGATGCTATGCCGATGGCACGGCCGGCCACCTTGGCCGACCGGACCTCCACCGGACGCACGCCCGGCGCCGGTGGAGGCGACAGGCCGAAGCTCAGGCCCGGTGAGGCGGTGAGCACGCCGTCGGGCCCGAACCAACCAGCGGAAGCTGCCACCGTGCGAGAGAAGGGCCGATTGGGCCCTCTCTCTTCTCTCTCTCCACCACCACCCCGCCGGACACCTCCCCCGGTGCCGGCGGGGTCGCCGGCCAAAGCTCAGGCCCGGCGAGGCAGCGAGCACGCCGCCGAGCCTGAACCAGCGATCGACCGGTCCCTCCTCTCTTGTTCTCAATCTCTGTCTCTCTGTCTCTCTGTCTCTCATGCTCTCTCTCTAGACCAGGGGATTACCTAATGGGAATGAACACCAACATGATGGAGGGAGTCCTCCTCCATCATAAAATAATCCCCTACGCAACGCTTCAGTCCAGGGACTCAGAAAACCCATCAGACACGCATAGACTCGGGAATCCAGCGTCATAGGAAACTTAAATGTCAGAATAACTCTAGGTGCCAAGTGACCCCAATTAAATACCGAGAGTTATCCTCCCCACAATTAATTTACCGGGGTTTACAGGATACCTATGAGTCCTTCGTGCAAATTGGACAAAGATGAAGATGGTAAGAAAGTAGATCAAAAACATTACAGAGGTATGATTGGATCTCTTCTTTACTTAACTGCTAGTAGACCAGATATTATGTTTGCAGTATGTCTATGTGCTAGATTTCAATCTGAACCTAAAGAATCTCACTTAATTGCTGTAAAAAGAATTTTAAGATATTTAAGTGGAACTAAAAATGTAGGTTTATGGTACTCTAGAGACTCAACCTTAAATTTAATTGCATATTCTGATTCTGACTATGCTGGATGTAAATTGGATAGAAAAAGCACAAGTGGTGCATGTCAATTCTTAGGATGTAACTTAATCTCTTGGTTTAGCAAAAAGCAAAATTCGGTTGCATTATCTACTGCTGAAGCAGAATATGTTGCAGCTGGAAGTTGCTGTGCTCAAATCCTTTGGATTAAGAGACAACTTGAAGATTATGGCATAACCCCCGACAAAACACCAATTAGATGTGATAACACGAGTGCAATAAATCTAACTAAAAATCCAATTCAACATTCAAGAACAAAACACATTGAAATTAGATATCATTTCATAAGAGAACATGTAGCTAATAATGAAATTTGTCTTGAATATGTTAATACAGAGGAACAATTAGCTGACATATTTACAAAACCTTTGAGTGAAGAAAGATTTTGTTATCTTAGAGGTGAATTAGGGATATGTGACCCTATGGATTGATTTTGATACATTAAGGAATGAGAATCTAAAATTTCTATCAATTTCTTGATATTCCCTTCACTATTTTAAGGACAAATTATCTAGTCATTTGAGCTATTTGATCCTTAATACTCCAAATTTTATCAAAATTTTATAAAATTTATTTTGACGAGTTTCAGTCATTTGTATCTCATATATTTTTTGCTGAATTTGTCTTGGAGTCGACACCTCAGAATGAGGAGTCGACACCTCTGACTGTGTCGCTCTCGGTCCCTGACCTTGGAGCCGACACCTGTAAATTCGGAGCCGACTCCAGTTCGAGCGCTGACTGTGTTAGCGATTTGGAGTCGACACCCGACTTTGCGGGAGTCGACACCTGGGAGTCAAATGTTGATTTATTAGGGCAGAGTCGACACCTCGTCACTTCATCACTTTCTCAAATCCTAACCAAACTCTTCCAAAATTTTTCCAAAACTTCCCCATCTCTAATTCCATCCAAATCGAACCTTTCCAAAGATCAAATGGCACCCAAAAGGAGAGAATCAGTGGTTGGAGCGCCGGTAACTACGGGAAAGCGGTCCGCACGTCGTCCCGTTCGTGAGCCGACTCCAAGCAGCGATTCGTCCACAGATTCTGACAATCCCAACACATCTTCCACAAAGGTAGATACCCTAGCTGATAGAGTCATCACAATGGGTAGAAAAGTCGATTTTGACCTATTTGAATCCGAAGGTTTTTCAATCGGGAGACAATTGAAGGAAATGGGCTGGGATATGCTGTGTTCTCTTGATGTTCCTACCTATCCAGCCCTAGTAAAAGAATTCTATTTCAATTTGGCTAGAGGGGATGGAGGTTTAGTAAGCAATGTTAAAGGGAAAAGGATTCATCTCACCTTTCAAAAGCTCGGAAACCTCCTCAGCATCCCGATCACTGGTTTAGCCGCTGACATGCATAGTGATAGGTCAGCAGCCCTTTCAAGGATGTTAGGAAGGGATGTAACTGAGTTTGAAGAAATTAGAGCCAATCAACTACCCCTAGAATTGAGATTATTACACAATATATGCAGTAGGATCTTGTTTCCAAAAACTGGTCGGTTTGAGTATGTCTCGGAGCGAGACATTGTGGTTATGGACAGTGTTCTAACTGGGCAGCCGATCAATCTGGCAGCAATGATGATTTTTTATATGGCAGAAGCTGGAGGGAAAAGGAGATCATCCCTACCGTATGGAATGGTACTAACTATGGTATTCAAGAGCCAAGGGGTTACAATTCAAGAGAATGAACTTTCCAAGAACCTAAGGCACACAGATTACTATAGCTTAGCTACATTGCATCGGATGGGTTTTGTCAAGGTGAATGGTCAATGGGATAGGAAAGGACACCTAGATGAAAGAGCCCCTATGCCGAGAGTTTCTGAGCCTTGCGAGGCTGGACCATCATTTAGGGTTCCTTCTCCACAGCCTAGGAGTCCCATTTCTGCTCCTGTTCCTGCTCCTGCACCTGCACAAGTTTATGATCAACCATCCACTTCTTCGACTGGATTCTCAGACCTTCAAATGGAGCAATTAAAAAGTTTGTTTGCAGCTCAGAAGGATGAGTTTGACAGTAAATTTATGAATTTAAAAGAATCACTTTACTCCCTTGATGATCGGATTGCAAAGATTGAATCAACTCTCAACTCCTCCGCAGAATCTTTAAATGGTGATTTGAAGAACATCTTGAAGAGCTTAAAGAGATTTGTGGAGATGGTGAAACTTATTCAAAGTGCAACGCCGAACTTCAAGACAAAATCACAACAGCTTGCACATTTGTGGATGAGAGACTAAAAGATTATGTTAGACTTCAATGTGATGGAATGAAAAATATAGTAGACCATTTAACAAGAATAGTTAGAAAGAACTTTTGATGTAGTTTATGTTCAATCTTGTTGAAATGTTGTTTACATTTTGATGTAATGAAGTTAATATAATGAAGTGTAAAGAGGGAGAGAATTATGTAATACTTGACAATATGTTGATGTAGTGAAGCTTATGTTAATGAATGAAAAGTTTTTTGTAATATTTGACTTTTGATTATCTTTTTGATGCAATTATCCTTTGATGCAGTAAAATATTCTTTACCTTTTTGTTGATTACAAAAAAGGGGGAGAGAATTAGGATTGTATATGCATTAAGAGGGAGAAAATTATATGGAAAGAATTATAGTTGAGAATGTTAATTGATTAATATATTGAGTTATTGATATGGATTGATAATCAAATTGAATTGTCTATGCACAAAGAAATCTTAAGTATCAAATGTGTAAAGTAAGAGGAAGAATAATTTGAATTTGAACTTCATAAGAGAAGCTACCTTATTCAGGGGGAGCTTACTCGTAAAGATCACTTCCTTGATATTCTCTTTAATTTAAGAATTCTATGCATATACTCAATGTTTTTATAATCATCAAAAAGGGGGAGATTGTTGATCCATTCATTGATTTTGATGATTAATAAAGGAATTGAGTATATTTATTTGATTACTAATGGATTTTATAAGTGTTTCAGGACTTAAATTTATTTGATCAATTTAAAGGAATTAAGAAATGAATTTTGAATCAAATACAAATCAGAGATTTCAAAGTTTCAGAGCTTGGAGTCGACACCTAGAAAGTCTGGAGCCGACCCCATGGCCAATTCAATTTTAATCTGATTTTTGATACAACCTGGAGCCGACACCTAGAGTTTCGGAGCCGACACCTAAGGTTTCGGAGTCGACACTTACTGTGTCTGGAGCCGACTCCGATGCTGGAACAGAGCGTTGATTTTCTGAGCATCCTGGAGCCGACACCTACAGTTTTCGGGAGCCGACACCTGACGACGGCGAGCCGACACTTACTTTTGCGGAGCCGACTCCACGACGAACTCAGATTTTACTATTTATGGAAAAACGATTCGGAGCCGACACCTGAAAAGCTGGAGCCGACTCCAACCCACCTGGACGAAAAATCAAAAATGCCAGATCAGCTCTAACGGTAATATTTTTGATTTCTGACATCTAACGGCTATTTTTTATGAATGGAAAATCCTTCCAGGTACACTCCAACGGCTAGATTTCCACCCAAAAATGAATCAAAGAAAATCTATAAAAAGGGAAAAAACAACCGTTTGAAAAAGAAAGAGAGATAGAAACGGATAGACAAAAATCAAAAATCAAAATCCGAGAAGTCTTGAGCCTTATATCCAAGAGAGGAGCTTTCAAGTTCAAAACCTTCCACTCCACAAAGCTCAAAGAAGAATCCAAGCCGTTCAAATAGAGAAAATCGGAGGATTCTCAACTAGAAGAAAGAGACCAACTTTTCAATCTTCTCAACTGCATCTACTGTGAAGAATCGGAGCTGAGGCTTGATTCAACCCAGCAAGGAGAAGAGGAAAAGAAGAAAAGAAGAAAAGCTCAAAGCCAAACAACTTCAAACCAGGCTTTTCTAAACCTATTTACTTTTCTTTGAATATTTGCTCATTAAGGAGCTGTGAAAATTTGTAAAACATTCTTATACTTGTTTGTGCCTAGTTCAATCAAAGGGGATTGAACTAGTGGAGGTTGTTAACCTCGGGTCAAGCTAGTTTTGCTTGAGTTTGGGTTTTGTGCTGGTGAGCCCGAAAAACCGGCTGGGTTCGTTGTGATCCCGGGTAAAACAACAAGTTTGAGTTGTGAACTTGTAAAACAACTCGGCTGTAATCGAGGTGATTATAGTGTGGACCCAAGTAGGATCTTGGGAGTGGACGTAGGTGTTGGATACACCGAACCACTATAAAATCTTTGTGTTTGCCGTGCTTCCATTGACTCTATCTCTATCTCTGTTTTATTTGTACTTTGTATTTACATTGCATTTATTTTCATTCATCTTAAGCAAACAATTTTTCAAGAGGCTAAATTTTTAAAGAACCCAATTCACCCCCCCCCTCTTGGGTTGTCATCTGGGCCAACAGTCTCCCTAACTATCTTTTGCGTAAACTCTTTTTAGAGCATGTATGCCCAGAGGGATGGATCAGGTGATGAGAATCGCGTCAATCAGGAGAAACCCTCGGGCTGATTAAGAAATAAAAGATCTCAGGCCTCCAATCGGCGTCGACATCAAACACGATGCAAAGGCCAAAAAACTACAAAAGCTAGGTATACTATACTTAATAAAAGCTTTTTTTACTGATATTTAAAATATCATGCAGGAAAAATTGATTTCACATTGGCATTAAAGATCAACCCAGTGTTGGTACTAGAGCCCGAGGCTAGCTCGACACTGAGAACTGACTCCAGCATCGGCAACAAAGATCATCAACACAAAGAAAAAGGCACATGAGCATGGTCCAAACACCCTCAGTCACCCTCCGGGTTAAAGGCTTCCGAGCATGGTCCCATCATAGTGACTCTCGGGTCACCCTTCGGGGTTCAAAAGGCACTTGACGACTCTCAACTCTCAGATCACCCTTCGGGGTTCAAAAGGCATCTGACGACTCTCAACTCTCAGGTCACCCTCTGGGGTTAAAGGCTTCCGAGCATGGTCCAATCACAACGACTCTCGGGTCACCCTTTGGGGTTCAAAAGGCACCTGAGCATGGTCCAAGCACCCTCAGGTCACCCTCCAGGGTTAAAGGCTCCCGAGCATGGTCCCATCACAACGACTCTTGGGTTATCCTTCGGGGTTCAAAAGGCACATGAGCATGGTCCAAGCACTCTCAGGTCACCCTCTGGGGTTAAAGGCTCCCGAGCATGGTCCCATCCCAACGACTCTCGGGTCACCCTTAGGGGTTCAAAAGGCTCTCGACGGCCTCAACTTTGCCTCAACGGCTTCATCACAGCCTCAATGGCATCTTCACAGCCTCAACGGCTTCATCTCAGCCCCAGCGGCTTCAACTCTATCTCAGCGGCCAATGGTCAATCGGGTAAGACCTTTGTTTAAATTATACACTTGCAACATACTGCTGGTCACTTTCAGCCATCCAAGAAGAATCCTCAAATCAGCTCATAGTTGGGAGAGATCAATGCCCCAGCTCATAATTGACGAGGCTAGCTGCTCCCAGCTGGCCATGAAGACCCAACCAGCTCACAACCAGGAGAGGTTAACTCCTGACTCACAGCTAATGGGCATCCACTTTCGGACTCCACGTCGGAAGAGGATTGCCGGCCAGTCTCGACTCATTTTGCCTCCTTTGAGTGCGATTTGGAAAGGCGAGATTTCTTCTCAGACTTACGCCTTTCAGAATCAGATCCCCTCCAGCGCTTGCCTAGCTCCCCTTTCATTTGGCTCATGAACTGGTGTGGGCACCAAGATCAGGCAGAGGATTCTTAACCCTCTGCGGATATCTGATTAGTTTTGATTCAAGTTTTGAGTTGAAAAATTAGGTTTAGTTATTTTGTTGACCCAAGTGAGGATTTTGATGATTAACAAAACTATTTGAGTATAACATTTAAAGTTACTAATAATTTTGATTAAGTTTTTCAGATTATAAGTCGATTTGATAATCAAAATCAAGAGTCAAATCAAGTTCTGGTTCGAATCTAATATCAAGGTAAGATTGCAGACATTAGAGTCGACACATAGAATCGCAGAGTCGACTTCGAAAATGACACAGACTTAGAGTCGACTCCAGGACTGTTAGAGCCGACTCCAACAGAAAAGACAGAACAATGATTTTTCAGGCCACGACTTAGAGTCGACTCCCGGACTGTTAGAGTCGACTCCAGAAGAATTTTGTGTCGACCCCAGAAAAGTCAGAGACGACTCTAGATCGAGCGGATTAAAGAATTTTGAGTTAGAGCCGACTCCAGAAAAGTTAGAGCCGACTCCAGAATGTGAGATGCGACTCCAGAACTGTCAGAACGACTCTAAACTTTATCTTTATCTTTTTTAATCCCAATAGCTATTGCTATTTATGGATCTAATCCTTCTTACACTTGTTTCTAACGGATAGTTTCAAACTATTTATGGATTAATCGGGATCTATAAGAAGAGGGTTTGCTGCATCCGAAAGAGAAGAACAAGAGAGAGACAAGAGAGACAAAAAGAAAAGAATATAGAGAAATCTGTGAAATCCATCAGAAAATCATAGAGAAAAGAGGGAAAACTTGTAAGAAAAATCATACTGATTCCCCAAAAGAAAAGAGAGAGATTCCAAGCTTTTGTTGTTCTATTTCGAAGAAATCTCAAGAGAAGAAAGAAGCCCTAAGTTTTCTGATCTTCTGAGTCTCAAGAGCATCTTGAAGGAAGATCCATTCAAAGGAAGAGAAGGAAGAAGCCACCAGAGAAGGAAGAAGCCACCAAGATCTGCGAATCAGGCTTTGATTCCTATCATTTTATTCTTGTTCATTATTGTATATTTGCTCATTGGAGGAGCTGTTTATCTTGTAAAACAAATATTGTTTGCTGGGTCAATCTGGTGATTGATTCAGTTGAGGCTGTTAGCCTTGTGCAAGCATTAGCTTGTGGCGATAGGTTTTGTGCTGGTGAGCCTTAAAACCAGCTGGGTTCGTTGTGCACCCGAGAAAACAACAAGTTTGAGTTGTGAGCTTGCAAAATAACTCTGCTATAATCAGATTGATTATAGTGTGGACCAAGAGGTACTTGGGAGTGGATGTAGGTGTAGGTACACCGAACCACTATAAAATCTCCTGTGTTTGCCATGATTGTCTCTTTATTTTCAACTCTCTATTTGTGCTTGTTCTATCTTAATTTGTGTGTATCTAAGTTTTTATTTTCGCTGGGGGTTATCTTTCAAAAGAGTTTAAATTTTTAAAAAACCCAATTCACCCCCCCTCTTGGGTTGCTATCTGGACCAATAATTGGTATCAGAGTTAGTGCTCATTTGATTTGATCTAATGATCAAGAGTCAAAGATCCACATTGCAACTCAAGCTGGTTCATCTTTTTCCGAAGGCCAATCTACTAATAGACCACCCTTATTTAATGGTTCAAACTATGGTTATTGAAAGGCTAGAATGAAAATTTGTATTCAAGCACTTGACTATGATCTATGGAGTATTATAGTCAATGGACCACATACACCCACTGCTAGAGTTAATGGCATGGAGATTCCTAAACCGGAAACGGAATGGGATGAACATGATAAAAAATTGGCACAACTCAATGCCAAAGCAATGAATGTGTTATACTGCTCATTAGATGCAAATGAATTCAATCGCATATCTATTTGCATTTCTACTAAGGAAATCTGGGATAGACTTGAGGTTACCCATGAGGGAACAAATCAAGTCAAGGAATCTAAGATTAACATGCTAGTTCATAAGTATGAATTGTTTAAAATGGATGCATGTGAATCTATTGCTGATATGTTTACAAGATTTACTGATATAGTTAATGGTTTAAAAAGTCTTGGTAAATCTTATGATAATTCTGATCTTGTGAGAAAGGTTTTGCGTTCCTTGTCTAGGACTTGGGAAGCTAAAGTGACTGCTATACAAGAGGTAAAGGATCTAAGTACCCTACCCCTAGAAGAATTATTGGGATCCTTGATGACTCATGAGCTTCAAATTAAGCAACATGTTGATGATGATGAGTCAAAGAAGAAGAGGACTATGGCTCTTAAGATTTTTGAATATATGAAAGAGCCTCATGAATCTGAAGATAAAAGTGATGATGAGGATATGGCACTCATCACAAGAAAATTTAAAAGATTTATGAAGAAGAAGAAGTTTGAAAAGAAAAAGCCCTTTGCAAGAAAAGATGAGGACAAGGGCAAAGAAAAAGAAGTTATTTGCTTTGAATGTAAAAAGCTGGGTCATTTTAAATCTGAATGTCCTCAACTAAAGAAAGGCACCCGGAAGTTCAAAAAGAAGGCAATGATGGCGACATGGAGTGATTCGGAAAGCTCAAGTTCCGAAGAGGAAGAAAAGAGTGAAATGGCCAATCTATGCTTCATGACAGACAATGATGAGGTAAGTCCAAGTTTTCTTGATGACTTTACTTTCGATGAATTGCATAGTGCTTTTTATGAATTAATGGATGATTTTGCGAACCTAAGTTCAAAGAATAAAGATTTGAAAACTCAAATGCAAAACTATCCTTAGAAAATGAAAAGCATGTTGTAGATAAAGAACTCTTGATAAAAGAAAATAAAAGTTTGAAAAATGAAGTTGATAGACTTAAGCCTGTAGTTGATAAATTCACTCTAAGCTCTATCAAACTTAATATGATTTTGGATAATCAAAAAACTATTTTGATAAAGCTGGATTAGGATATAATCCGCTTAAAAAGCAAAAATCTTTGAAGAATATTTTATACATGCTGAAAAATCATCAAATATTACTTATTTTAAATGTGAAAACAAAGGACATAAATCATATATGTGTAAATCTCCACATAATAAGAGAAAGATGATTTGGGTTCCCAAAGGAACAATATTTAATGCATCTAACCATGAAGGACCCAAGAAGGCTTGGGTACCTAAAATTAAGACATGAATGTTTTGCAGGAGTGTCTTGCAGCCATCAGACTGAAAAGAAAATGGTACCTGGATAGTGGTTGCTCAAGACACATGACGGGTGATAAAGATCAATTCATCACCCTTGAATCAAAAAGAGGTGGAGTAGTTACTTTTGGTGATAATGGTCAAGGCCATATCATGGATATTGGTAAGATTCAAATTACTCCATCTACTCATATTGATAATATTTTATATGTCGATGGACTTAAACATAATTTGATAAGCATTAGCCAACTGTGTGACAAAGGTTTCAAGGTTTCCTTTGAAGCTTCTGTTTGCACTGTTACTAATCCCATTGATAACAGCATTATTCTTGTTGGTAAACGTTATGACAATGTGTACTTAATTGATTTGAGTAATTTATCTCCAAGTAATCATTGCTTAGTTGCTAATAATGCTAAGATGAATGAGATTGGTTGGCTATGGCACCGTAGATTAGGTCATGCAAGCACACACCTAATTTCTAAATTATTGAAAATGGATATAGTTAAAGGTATTCCTAGCTTAAATTTTGAAAATAATCGAATATGTGATGCATGTCAATTTGGAAAACAAATAAGAACTTCTTTCAAATCTAAGAATGTTGTTTCAACTACTAGGCCACTAGAGCTACTACACATGGACCTTTTTGGACATACTAGAACCACAAGTCTAGGAGGAAAGAAATATGGTCTAGTGATAGTAGATGATTACTCTAGATTCACTTGGGTAATATTTTTGGCTCACAAAGATGAGACTTTCTCAATATTCATGAAATTCGTTAAGAAAGTCACTAATGAGAAAAACACTACCATAGTGTCTATTAGAAGTGATCATGGAACTGAATTTGAAAATCACTTATTTGAAAAATTCTGTTTTGAAAAAGGCATACATCATAACTTTTTAGCACCTAGAACACCGCAACAAAATGGAGTTGTAGAAAGAAAGAATAGGACTTTAGAAGACATGGCCCGTACCATGCTATATGAAAGCCAACTTCCAAAATATTTTTGGGCGGAAGCTATAAACACAGTATGTTACATCCTAAATAGAGCCCTGATTAGACATATCCTTAAGAAAACTCCCTATGAACTATGGCACAATAGGAAACCAAATTTAAGTTATTTTCATGCATTTGGTTGTAAATGTTTTATTCATAACAATGGTAAGGATAATCTTGGGAAGTTTGATGCAAAGTCTGATGAAGGTATTTTCTAGGATATTCTACATTTAGCAAGGCATATAGAGTATTTAATAAGAAGAGCTTAGTTGTAGAAGAATCCATTCATATAGTGTTTGATGAGTCTTTAGCATCAAGTTCAGATAAAATTGATGATGAGGAAGATACATCTTTGATTGAAAGAGATATTAAAAAATTAAATGTATCTTCAGATCAAGAACCTGAAGTTAAGGATGATAACTCACCTAAGGATGATGGTATTGATACTACTCAGAATGATAAAGATCTACCTAGAGATTGAAGATATGCTTATGGTCATCCTAAGGACCTAATCATAGATGATCCATCTCAAGGTATAAGGACTAGATCATCAATGAGAGATATCAATAATCATCTTGCATTTGTATCTCATATAGAACCTAAAACTATAGAGGAAGCTAAGAAAGATAGTTATTGGATATTAGCAATGCAGGAAGAGCTAAACCAATTCACTAGGAACCAAGTTTGGACCCTAGTAGATAGACCTAAAAACCACCCTATAATAGGATCTAAATGGGTTTTTAGAAATAAATTGGATGAAAATGGATTGGTAATTAGAAATAAGGCTAGATTAGTTGCAAAAGGATATAATCAAGAAGAAGGTATAGATTTTGATGAAACTTTTGCACCTGTTGCTAGATTAGAAGCCATTAGGCTACTACTTGCATTTGCATGTCATATGAATTTTAACTTATTTCAAATGGATGTTAAAAGTGCATTTCTAAATGGTTTTATAAATGAGGAAGTTTATGTTGAACAACCTCCTGGTTTTGAAGATTATGAATTTCCAAACCACGTCTTCAAACTACACAAAGCACTTTATGGTTTAAAGCAAGCACCTAGAGCTTGGTATATAGATTAAGTAAATTTTTAATTGAAAATGACTTTTCTAGAGGAAATGTTGATAAAACCTTGTTTTTGAAAAGAAAAGAAAAGGATTTATTAATTGTTCAAATTTATGTTGATGACATTATATTTGGTGCTACTAACAATCTCCTTTGTCAAGAATTTGCTAAGTTAATGCAGGGAAAATTTGAGATGAGCATGATGGGAGAACTAAACTTCTTCCTTGGACTTCAAATCAAACAAGAGAAAGCGGGGATTTTCATTAACCAAACAAAGTACACAAAGGAAATACTCAAGAAATTTGGTATGGAATCTGCTAAACCTCTTGGTACGCCAATGAGTCCCTCATGCAAGCTGGACAAGGATGAAGAAGGTAAGAAAGTAGATCAGAAGCATTACAGAGGTATGATCGGATCACTTCTTTACCTAACTGCAAGTAGGCCAGATATCATATTTTCTGTTTGCTTATGTGCAAGATATCAATCTAATCCTAAGGAATCACATTTATTTGCTGTTAAAAGAATCTTTAGATACTTAAATGGAACTAAAAATGTAGGATTATGGTATTCTAGAGACTCAACCTTAAAATTGATTGCTTATTCTGATTCTGACTATGCTGGTTGTAAATTAGATAGAAAAGTACAAGTGGGGCAACTTTTAGGAAGTAACTTAATCTCTTGGTTTAGCAAGAAGCAAAATTCGGTTGCATTATCCACTGCTGAGGCAGAGTATGTTGCAGCTGGAAGTTGCTGTGCTCAAATCCTTTGGATTAAGCGACAACTTGAAGATTATGGTATCACACTTGATAAAATTCCTATTAAATGTGATAATACTAGTGCTATTAATCTAACTAAGAATCCAATTCAACATTCAAGAACTAAACACATTGAAATTAGACATCACTTTATTAGAGAACATGTAACTAACAAAGATGTTTGTCTTGAATATATTAATACTAATGATCAATTAGCTGATATTTTTACCAAACCTTTGAGTGAGGATAGATTTTGTTATCTTAGAGGAGAATTAGGAGTTTGTGATCCTTTAGAATGATTTTCTGAAACTCTTAAGGACAACAACTATCTAGACTTCATTAATTTCTTGAAAATCCTCTTTGACCATTAAGGAAATTTATCTAGAAATTTGATTCATTATTTCCCCAATTGTTAGGAACAATTATCTATAGTTTGATGATTAATTTGATTAGTTTCAGATCCTTGTAATTTGAATTTTTCTCTGAAACTATTGTGGAGTCGACACCTGCAGTTTGTGGAGTCGACACCTTCATATTTTGATGTTATGTCTGGGCAATTAGAGCCGACTCTGGCTTCTGTAGAGCTGACTCTAATTTGGGCGCTGACAGATTTTCTGGTTCGGAGCCGACACCTCGTTTTCGGGAGTCGACTCTAAGTGAACCTAGGTCAAAATATATAGGCGGAGTCGACACCTATTCGATTCCATCATCTCCAAACCTTTCTAAAACTGTTCCAAACTGATTCCAACCCCTTCAAACTCTTCAAATCCCTTGATTACTCATTCCAATCGAATCCCATGGCTCCCAAAAGGCGTGCTATCATTGGTGGTTCGACTGTTCCGATGAAGCGCATTCAAATCGAAGGCAACCTTCGTCATCTTCTTCATCTGCCACTCAGGATGACTCTCCACCCTCACCATCTTCTCCATGAATTGACCAATTAGCGGGTAAGGCCATTACTACCGGAAGAAAAGTAGATTTTGACTTTTTTTCTTCGAGGGCTTTGCTATCGGGCGTTTGTTGAAAGAAATGGGATGGGAGAAGGTCTGTTCTTTGGATGTCCCTACATACCCTGCCCTAGTGAGAGAATTTTATAATGATTTATGTAGAGGAGAGGGAGGCTTAGTGAGTGTTGTAAGAGAAACTAAAGTAATCATCACGGCTAAAACCCTTGGAAATCTATTGGAGATGCCTACCATTGGTTTAGTTGAATATCAACATGAAGACAGAGGAGGTGCCCTATCAAGGATTTTAGGGAGAGAAGTTTCTGAGTTTGAAGAAATCTTGGCCAATCAACTTAATTTGGAACTCAGATTACTTCACAATATTTGTGGAAGAATTTTATTTCCTAAAATCGGAAGGTTTGAATATGTCTCGAAGCGAGACATCTTATTGATGGATTGTATTATCACTGGAAAACCTGTTAATCTTGCCGGTATGATGATTGGTTATATGGTAGAAGCAGCAACTAAGAAAAGATCAACACTGTCGTATGGTATGATACTAACCTTAGTCTTTAGAAGCCAAGGTGTACTTATAATGGATAATGAGCCACTAAGAAAATTAAGGCATACAGATTACTATAGTGTCTCTACAATTCACCGGATGGGCTTCAGAAAAGAAAATGGAAATTGGATAAAAAGAGGACAAGAAACCAGAGCTGAAGAGGTTAGAGTTGAGGAGGTCAGAAGAGAGGATATTCCTGAACCATCTATTCCTGAACCTTCTGCTGGACCTCTTCTGCTGGACCTTCTTCTGCTGGACCATCTACTGCTGGACTCTCAATGGCTGGACCTAGCTCTCACCCTCCACATCAGTTAGCATTGGCATCTGGAAGATTTTCTGAGGAGTAAATTGGTCAGCTTAGAGCTTTACTGGCTGAGTATGATAGTCAAAGGACAAATGATTTGTGTCAGTTGAGAGAGGAGTTCAATCAGTTGAAGGATGAGATCAATTCAAGGCTTGACATGATTTCTTTTTCCATTAGCAATTCCGTAGAATCCTTTAGCACTGATCTTCACAAGATTTTTGAAAGGATGGAAGGCATTGCAGACGGTTCTGGAACTTATCTTCATGCTACCAGTCAACTAAAGAAAGATATCGACCTCGTCGTCTCTCAAATTGAAGCTTGTCTTGAAAGTTTTAAGAAGACTCAAAAAGATGATATTATGAAAATGATTGGACATTTAAAGAAAATTGTGTATAAGCATATTTGATTTTGATATCCTATCCTAGGTTGTAACTTAGGATTTCTTGCTTTCTTGCTTTCTTAGCATGCATCTAGGAATTACATACTTGAATATGTCACTTTTTTAAAACACATGTAATGAATCTTGCTTTGGAATACAATTACACTTTTATTTCAAATTTGTCTATGATTGATTGATTGAATTTCAATGAATGAGTTTACTATCTTTATGATTAATTGAACCAACAACCCCGCTCTGATAACATTCTTTATTGCTTTTAAATTCACCTTATTGCTAATAACAAAAAAGGGGGAGAGAAATTGTATATGCATAAAGGAAATGAGAATGGAAGAATATAAGATTAAAGGAATATAAGATTTTAATCAATTGGCATATTTAAAAGGGGGAGAGAAATTTTGAGATTTATAAATTCTAATCAATTTGTATCAAAAATGATCAATTGATTTCAGTTTATTTACATAGGGGGAGTTATTCAATGCAGGGGGAGCTTAATAATTTCCTACGTAAAGTTAAATCATCTTGATTGATGTTTATAATAGAACTCAAAACTCAAGTATGTTCTTAAAGTTTATTTTGAAAATTGGCATCAAATTATCTGTTAGAAAGTTTTAAAGCTTTAACAATGTCTATAACTCTTCATTCAAATAAATTTTTAATGCATATGCTCAAAGTTTTTGTCATCATCAAAAAGGGGGAGATTGTTGACCCAAGTGAGGATTTTGATGATTAACAAAACTATTTGAGTATAATATTTAAAGTTACTAATGATTTTGATTAAGTTTTTTAGATCATAAGTCGATTTGATAATCAAAATCAAGAGTCAAATCAAGTTCTGGTTCGAATCTAATGTCAAGGTAAGATTGCAGACATTAGAGTCGACACATGGAATCGCAGAGTCGACTTCGGAAAATGGCACAGACTTAGAGTCGACTCCGGGACTGTTAGAGCTGACTCCAACAGAAAAGACAGAACGATGATTTTTCAGGCCACGACTTAGAGTCGACTCCCGGACTGTTAGAGTCGACTCTAGAAGAATTTTGTGTCGACCCTAGAAAGTCAGAGACGACTCCAGATCGAGCGGATTAAAGAATTTTGAGTTAGAGCCGACTCCAGAAAAGTTAGAGCCGACTCCAGAATGTCAGACGCGACTCCAGAACTGTCAGAACGACTCTAAACTTTATCTTTATCTTTTTTTAATCCCAATGGCTATTACTATTTATGGATCTAATCCTTCTTACACTTGTTTCTAATGGATAGTTTCAAACTATTTATGGATTAATCGGGATCTATAAGAAGAGGGTTTGCTGCATCCGAAAGAGAAGAACAAGAGAGAGACAAGAGAGACAAAAAGAAAAGAATATAGAGAAATCTGTGAAATCCATCAGAAAATCAATAGAGAAAGAGGGAAAACTTGTAAGGAAAAATCATACTGATTCCCCAAAAGAAAAGAGAGATTCCAAGCTTTTGTTGTTCTATTTCGAAGAAATCTCAAGAGAAGAAAGAAGCCCTAAGTTTTCTGATCTTCTGAGTCTCAAGAGCATCTTGAAGGAAGATCCATTTAAAGGAAGAGAAGGAAGAAGCCACCAAGATCTGCGAATCAGGCTTTGATTCCTATCATTTTATTCTTGTTTCATTATTATATATTTGCTCATTGGAGGAGCTGTTTATCTTGTAAAACAAATATTGTTTGCTGGGTCAATCTGGTGATTGATTCAGTTGAGGCTGTTAGCCTTGTGCAAGCATTAGCTTATGGTGATAGGTTTTGTGCTGGTGAGCCTTAAAAACCAGCTGGGTTCATTGTGCACTCGGGAAAACAACAAGTTCGAGTTGTGAGCTTGCAAATAACTATGCTGTAATCAGATTGATTATAGTGTGGACCCAAGAGGTACTTGGGAGTGGACGTAGGTGTAGGTACACCGAACCACTATAAAATCTTCTGTGTTTGCCGTGATTGTCTCTTTATCTTCAACTCTCTATTTGTGCTTGTTCTATCTTAATTTGTGTGTATCTAAGTTTTTATTTCCACTGGGGTTATCTTTCAAAAGAGTTTAAATTTTTGAAAATCCCAATTCACCCCCCCCTCTTGGGTTGCTATCTAGACCAACAATTTTAATTTGAGTCCCGTCCAGTTTAGTTTATTTTCTAGTTCAGTTTATTTTAATTTGAATCATGTCTAGTTCAATTTATTTTAATGCGAGTCCTGTAGTAAATTTATTTAGCTTACAAAAGGAGACACCAGTATGGGAGAAGAAGACAAGGCCTACACATAGAAGCAATGAAGGAACGCCCAAATGCATGCCGCCCAGATTAGAATTTTTAGCCCTGAATTGTAGCAGTGAAGGATGCCCATATTGCCACCCAGTTCTTTTGAAAATTTCAATTCTGAATTCAGCCCAAAGAAGCAAGTGAAGGATTTCCAATATGGCCATCCCAAATTATTGAATTTTGAATTTTCTTCCATGTATTCAAATTCAAAGGGCGCCACTTAATCTATATTTTAGGAAGAAAAAGTGTGCACCAATTTTGGAATTATTTTAAATTTTCTTTTATGAAAAGGGATGCCTCTTTTTATTTTCATATTTATATTTAATTGGGCCCCAAGTCTCTTATCCTATAAAAGAGTCCCTCTTATATGAAAAAAAGTATCAAACATTTCAATCAATCAATACAATCAATCAGTTATTTTAAGTCATATTTTCTTTGGTGTTCTTGTGTTCTTGCTCCTGTGCATGCCTGCATCCAAGCCACCTAACCTTAAACCCTAGTCATCTTCTTGCCATCCACCACTGGATGCCCCAAAGCCTAGCCGCCCCTTGCACCCCTCCAATCAGCCATCCAAGAGCCCTAGCCGCTGCCTTGCCCCAACCCGGGGATGCCCAAGACCCTCGGCTGCCCCCACCTCCTTCTCTACTTCTTCTTCATCTCTTTATCTTTATTCTAATTTTTTATTTTCTTATTAGCCCTTGTATGGTGATCTTACAGATCCCTCTGTAGCCACGAATCTAGGATTCAAGGTGATAATCATCCAGGTCAATGGATACTTGGCCACAGATTCGTGGGCTCGAGGCTTGGTCAACTAGGGCGCATCCACCAGGTAGAGCGACTCCTTTAGCACTTTGATCTTTTTCTCATGCTAGGTACACCCTCTCTAATCTACTAGTAACTTTATTGAAGGAGAGCAAGCCCTATTGGGGCTTCTTAGCCTCGGCAATCTTTCTTCTTTACTTTTCTGTGGAACTGTTTCGCATACGGAGTTACTGTGAGTTTTTCTGAATCTCTCTTAGGCTATTACTTCAAAAGGCTAATCAACTATAATCATTAATCATATAAATTTACTTGCATGTGAATCAGTACTGCATCAGTTTGGTATCAGAGCATGGTTAGGGCTTGATTTTTAATTCATGTTATTATCAGTATATTATCTGGTAATTAAATTATTTCTACCTATATATATCAAAAAATTATAAAATTTATTCTCTAGATTTTTTTAATTTAAAATATTTTTGTTATTTTTTAAAAATTTAATTCGATCTGTGAATTAATTGCATCCCTGATTACTCACAAAAAATATGAAAATTCATGATATTTTGTTAATCAAATTATTTGTGCCTGTATACACATAAAAAAAATACAAAATTTATTTTCTGCATTCAATATAATTGAAGGTATTTTCCATTAATTTTTGAGGATTTAATTCGATCTATGAATTTTTTTAAGATTTATTGCTATTTATTTCTGGATTAGGGTTTGTGTTTTGCATGTCATTCATCTGCATTAAATTACTCTTAAGGGCTCTCATTGATGTCAGATAAAGGAGGGATTGAGACCCTTTTCTTGGCGCAAAATAACCATCCATGCATTTCAATCCCAAGTCTCTAATCTAAAACTGAGTAGTAACTTAATTGACATTTGTCATAGAGGGCTAGGGACACCAACAGTCGATCTAGTGTATTGGAGGAGACTAGTACAAATTAATCTGACGTGTGCTCTAAAATTGATATCTAGAAGGGAGGTCAAATGTCAAACAATTTAAATGGAGTATTGGAATTATTCTAATTAGGCGCCTGTAATTTGTGGGATGAGCCTCCCTCCTCCCACCTGTCCCAACTAGCTAATTGAAGAGTTAGTGTTAGATTGGCTTGCATTAAGCTAAATCCTTTATTCTGGATGACTAGGTCTATTATACCATAGTCGGAGTCAGTCTGAGCCTTGTGTGCTTGATTGTGCTTGCATGTTCACTAGATCAGGAGCATCTTTTCGCCCATCACCACCTCTATTATAGGCTGAACCCATGGCTAATCAAAACATTGAGGATCACTTAAGGATCATCACTGAACAATAGCCCGAATGAACCGAGACATAAAGCAATCTGAGGCTAGATTAGGATTCAGATTCGATCAAGTCAAAACTAGGTTAGGCATCCTAAAAAAAGCCCATGAGGCCCACACTGATTTTGATCATGAGACCCCACCTCATCCTAGGAGAGCCCAATAGCTTGACCTCTACACAAGGCCGAACCCTAGGGGACCTCCATACCATGATCCTCACTTTGGGGATGGGCCTAGGAGACCACCTCGACCTGATCTAGTCCTATATGTCCTCCCTAGGAGACTCAATCATGAGGCAGTAGACCAAGAAGAAAGAGCCCTTAGAAGTGTCAGACTTGAAGTACCTACTTTCGATGGCTCTATGGATCCTAAGGACTACCTAGATTGGAAGGAAGAGATGGACCAGTACTTTGACTGGTATGACATGTCTGAGGAGTGTAAGTTTATATTTGCCAAGCTCAAGTTAGAACGATAGGCTAGGTTATACTGAACAACTATAGAGCAAAAGCAAGCACTAGACTAGGGTAGGGACCCCATAGTCATCTGGCATTCCATGAAGGCTAGACTTCGGTCTAATTATGTCCCCACATCGTATGACCAGAGCCTATTGGACCAGTGGCATGGATTAATTCAGGGTAGCAAACTGTGAATGAATACATTGCTACATTCCAAGAGTATACTATAAGGTGTAATATCATTAAATCTGAGAAAGTTACCCTATCCAAGTTTAGGTATGGCCTAAGAGCAGATATTTAAAGAGAACTCTACCTGAGAAGGGTACACGATTTAGAAGAAGCTTACCAAGTTGTTAGGGATTATAAACGTTTTCAGAGAGGGCCACCCTATCATATATATGAGGCTACCAAGAGCCCTAGCCCATATCCAGGATCTAGCCAGGCCTATCTTAGTCATCCCAAACCTACCCAGTACTCAGACCTCCGCCAGACTTACCCGAGTTGACCCAACACTAGCCGGCCCAGAACAAGCCGAACCGAGTTAAGTCGACCCCAGAATAGTACCCCTATACCCTAGAGATAGAATAAGGATAAATCTATAGAGGTCCAAAGAAATCCCAACCCCTAGATCAAATGCTTTAGATGCAACAAACTAGGGCATATGATCAGCCAGTGCCCAGTCAGATCCCTTCATATAGATGAGTTACCTGAGACTGAGTCCGAGCCCCTAGTTGAGCCTAAGGGAGATGTCTATGAGGCTGATACCCATCTGATAGATGAGTACGAAGGAGAGGAGGAAACATTTGATTCTGAAGATCTACTAGGAGTGGTTAGATGTATCTTGACCCAGACTCAAACTAAGGATCAAGAGGATTGGCGTAGGACTAACATCCTACAGACTTTTGTTAAGATAGGGGATAAGGTGCTCGAGCTAATAGTTGATAGTGGGAGTTGTGTCAATGCTGTTTTTGCCAATAGAGTTAAATCATTAGGATTGACCACATTTCCTCATTCTAGTCCCTATAAGGTCTCGTGGGTAGATTCCACCTCTATCCCAATCAAGTCTAGATGCCAAATACTAATCAAATTGCAAAATTATGAAGAAAAGATCGGGTGTGATGTAATTCTATGGGTGTTTGTAGTATTATATTAGGTCGACCTTGGCTTTACAATCACGATGCCATCTTGTTTGATCGATCCAACATCTGCTCTTTTAAACACAATAGAAACAAATATGTAATACATCCAGTTCCACCTAGGAACCCAATCAAGAAAGAATCTAGTAGCCTTAAGGATAGCAAGCCAAGAGTTAATCTGATTAAAGCTAAGGAATTAAAAAATTAAGGATATCACTAAGGGTAACTCTATTTGGATTTTGACCACTAAAGAGATCCATGAATCAGTCCAAAAGGAACAATCCACTGAAGTAATTGAGACCCTAGAGGAATTTAAGGATGTCTTCCTTGAAGAGTTGCCTGATCAGTTACCACCCCTAAAAAATATTCAATACGCCATTGACCTAATCTCAGGATTCACCCTTCCAAACCTTCCCCATTATAGGATGAACCCCATTGAACATCAAGAACTATAGAAACAAGTGAAAGAATTACTTAGAAAAGGATTCATTAGGGAGAGCTTAAGCCCTTGTGCAGTTTCTGCACTCTTAACCCCTAAGAAGGATGGTACCCAAAAAATGTGCATGGATATTAGGGCCATCAACAAAATCACTATCAAATATAGGTTTTCTATCCCCAGATTATATGACATGTTAGACATGATGGCGGGTGCCACCATCTTTTCCAAGATAGACCTTAAGAGTGGTTACCATCAGGTTAGAATTAGACCAGGGGATGAGTGAAAGACTGCATTTAAGACTAGAGATGGTCTGTTTGAATGGGTCGTGATGCATTTTGGGCTTTCAAACACACCTAGTATATTTATGAGAATCATGACCCAGGTCCTGAAAGAGTATACGCAAAATTCTTAGTGTCTATTTTGATAATATATTAATTTATAGCAAGACCAAAGAGGACCATCTTAACCATCTCAGATTAATCTGTCAGACTCTTAGAGAGAAAAGCCTTTATGCAAACCTTAGAAAGTGTGATTTCATGACGCATAGGGTTGTCTTTCTAGGTTTTGGATAACCCCAGAAGGTGTCTCAGCGGATCCTGAAAAGGTTAGGTCGATCGTAGAGTGGCCAGTATTCATGAATGTCGACCACGATGACCACGATGTCTACAGCTTCTATGGCCTAGCAACCTTTTACAAGAGATTCATTAGGAGATTTAGCACTATCGTTGCACCCATCACTGATTGTATTAGGAAGAATAATTTCGAGTGGACTAAGTTAACTAATAAGGCCTTCCTAGGGCTTAAGGATAAGATGACTCATGCATCCGTACTTAGACTTCTAAACTTTTTTAAGGTGTTTGAGGTACCTCGGTCCTGCCGAGGCACGAGCTCGGTCCTGCCAAAGCACGAGAATAGCTCGGTCCTGCCAAAGCACGAGAATAGCTCGGTCCTGCCAAAGTGTATCGGCTTTGTTCTTTTCCGGATGTAACAGCTGGCGGATCAAAAATTAAAGATGATCTTGACCTTTTTATCGTATGCATGAATATTGATGTGACGATGATTTTACTTCACATCAAATATGATCAAAAGCCAAGATGAAAGAAGAAATTCGATATTGAGAGAAAAAAAAGAAAAAATTTGATATAGAAAAAATTGATGGCTCTACTGGTCATCGGATATTAAAAGCTCACAACGAAAAACAAAAGCTAATCCTTTAATCAAAAATTAGATAGAAGCTACATAAGATGAATAGAGCAAGTGAAAATCATAAAAAGAGATAACAATATTTTTTAAACTAAAAAAAGGGCAGACTAGTTATCTCAAAGCCCAGGTCCCGGCGGAATCGATTAGCCCAGAGCAAGCTCGCTGCCGTGAACTGGTTAGCCTCCGATGCATTCGTAATAACGTGGAACCCAGGCCAATTCACTCGATTGATGGTGTCAGCCCCCGGACCCTGGTTCTGGTACTCCCCATAGAATAAAGTACTTGAACTATCCTGCCCTGGCCAAGCGAGCCACCCGGCCGGATGGACCAGGCTATCTAATTCCGTCGTCATGAATACCGTCCTCGCGTGTTGCTTCCACGGCCGACCGAGATAGGTTTGGACCGAGCCCTGCACCGGCTGGAGGTCCGGTGCAGCCGTGACCACTGAATCAATGATCGATATCACGGTGCTCATTTCGTTGCGCGCCCATGGGCAGTCACCGTGTTCTCTTGGCCGGTTGCGGGCTTTCTGACGTAAATGTTGCAGTTTTGAAACACGGCAATAGAATCGCCAAAGATGAAGTCGATCGTGCCGTAGATGTCGCAGTTGAGATAGAATTGGCGCTGCGATAACGCGCACAGGGTGTCCTGGTAGCCCTTAAAGCCGCACCGGTACAACATCGATCGGTCCGAAGTTGACAAGAAGGCAACTGCCTGTTCCTTGTCGGGCCCCGCCGTGTTCTCGAAGGTCACGTCTCGAGCGATGAAGCCATCCCCGGTGACCACTGTGAGATCATCATCAGCAGGGTCGATATATATATATATATAGAAACATTAATTTTTCAGGTCAGCGAATACTTTGATCATCATAATCTAGTAATGACAGTAGAATTATATATATATATATATATATATAGAGAGAGAGAGAGAGATTGAAAACGAACTCACTGAAAGTTGCACTTTGAAGCGTTGAGTAGCCATCCTTCACGCTTCTACTACCAGTAATGACAGTAGAATCTTTTCCTTCTCCGGTTATCATTAGGTTGTGCATTGATGTCTTGACATTCTCTTGGTAGATACCAGCTTTGACATGAATCACAAATATTGATTGGCCATCACTTTTCTTTGTGGCAGCCGCAATGGCTTCTGAAACGGTTTCGTAGTCTCCAGAACCGTCTTTGGCCACCACAAGGTGGGCTTGTATTGTTGATGACTTGGTACGTTTACGATCAGTGGCAGATATCCACTTGGGAATATTCCTTTAGAGAGTGGCAGCCGACGATCGCTGCCTAACTTGTGTGGTGCCATTGCCTTGTTGACGGCTAGGGCATTGCTCAGCAACTCTGACATGTTAAATAAGTTGAAGAAGGGTGACCCCAGGGGGAAGAAGAACGAAGAAGCTGATTAAAACCATCTTGGCACATGATCTGTAGGTTGGCCATTGCCGCACTTAGCCATGTCTGAGAGTCATCGTTTGATGGAGAGCTCGTCGAGCGATTAAGTTGGTTAATGGTGTCCTCACTGAACTCCAAGCAGTCAGCCCACGCAGCTTTGGCCTTGTCATCCAATGAGCTCGTATCCATGGCCGATGCATGCTCGTGGGCTCGGAGTGCCTGGTCCATGGCCGCCCGGAGGGTCAAGTTACGGAAGCCGGACGGGGTCTTCTCTTGGGCAACCAGAAGGCTCGTAGTGCTCATGACCACGGAATTGCACACATGAGGATGAGGAGTTTGGCTGCATGATAATATTGGGTCGCCCGTTGCCACCCCAAAGGCCATAAAGAGAGAGAGGGCAAGGAAATGTGCCATCAGCTCTCCCATGACGATAAAACAAACTGTGGGAATATTGTTTAATTGATGGTTGGATGTGACGACGCATTGATCAGAAAACCGAAGCCTCTGTCTAACTTTGCTGCATCCAAAGAAAAGGTACGCAAACTATATTTACTTATAAACCAAATAAGGCCGGGTGAGAGGCGCCATCTTAATGGTACCATATCAAGTTGAAAAAGGAAAATGAGGTCGATCAACCATATAATTAAATGGTACCATATCAAGCTGGAAAAAAAAGGGATCAACAGTACATCTAGCTATAAATGACACCATATCAAGCGAAATATGGTAAAAGGATAATAAGTGGAAATGTGAAAATATATGGCTAACGAGGAATTAAGATAAATAATCATTGACAAGGTCTTAATTGGCTTTCTCTGACCTAAGTGGCTTTCAATGGCACTCCCTTCAAATTAAATTTCATTGATGTAAGGTAGAATTTGATTTTTGATAACCAAGAAATGCAAGATTACCATATTTAATTTGCCTTAATAATGTTAACACAATTTTCATTAAGTGGCTTTCCTTAGCACTCCCTTCAAATTAAAATTAATTGATTTAAGGCAGCATTTGGTTCCTGATATTAATCAAGAAATGCAAGGTTATCATATTTAATTTATCTTAATAATGTTAACACAAATTCTCAATAATGCAAATCATTTTTGCTATAAATCTTTTTTATTTTTTTATTATATTATTAAATTATTAAAAATTATATTACCAAACTTTGGTGATCTCAGTTACCTATTTTTTAGATGAAAATTGGATTATTATAGTTTTTAGTAATTTTATGCTATTGAGAATCAAATATTATTATCTATATTATCCTATTTAATTGCCAAATATATGATAAATTGTATGGTAATGCCATGGATCAAACGCTTCTAAACCGTGAGTGTAGCTCAAATTTGGAGAAAAGGAATCAAGATCAAGCAATATATTATATGATTTTGCCTCCAAAACTTCGCATCTTGAAACGTAGATAGAACAAAAGGCAATGTAGTTGTCCTTCTAAGAAATTAATGTTGCACAAAATGGCAAAAGGCAATGTCCAAATTTCCACACTTGTTCTTTTAGCCATATTTTGAGAGATCCTTGATTCCCCTTCTCTAGGTGTTTATAATTCCATTTCTTTTAATGGACACCTTTTTTCAATCTTTGAAAATATTGCATCATCTTCTCTAAAATATGAAACTTCTGTCAAAAGACCAATTAATCTTAACAAAAAAAAAGATGATTTCTCTAAATCTAAATATATGAGCTGTTTTTATGGAACATTCTAAAGCTCTTCAAAAAAAAACAGAGCATTCTAAATATATGACCTGTTTTTAGACCAATTATGGATTGAAAATAAGGTTCAAAGTAACTCATGCAATAGTCCTTTAATCAATTTACCAAATTGGTGAACTATGAGAAGTGTGCTAAGCATCAATAGCAAAAGCTGTTTTAGTATCAATAAATTAAATAAGAAACCAAACTTCCAGTGTAGAAGCCCTCCCTAATTAACGGTAGCTACAATTATTCACTAATTTGTACCATATAAGTTCTATACGGAAATGATAAACATTTTGCAATCTCTATTTAAAGAGTTTTAAAACAAGAAACCTTTTGTTCTTTTAAGGGCCCCTAATTCTTTTTTTTAAGAGGAATGGTAGGTTGCCTTAACGAAAATTCATTTTATTAAAACAACCCATTCTAGCAATGAATCTATGATTTTATGTAAAAATGTCTTCAAAGAATTGGACCTCTTCAGACCTTCCATTAAATGACCATTGTCAAAAGAGACCAACCCACTCTCAAATTTTTACTCATATTCTTTTTTTTTTTTTCCATATCAGCCCCCCCAAAAAAAGAAAAATAGTGCTGCCAACTTAAGATGCGACAAAAAAAGAGAGAACTAATTAATTTAATTTTATGCTAAAATGATAAGAGACGTAGGTCATTTTTTCTTCTTTTGAGGTTAATAAAAAATATAGAGAAAAGGAAACAAATTTTTATATAATTTTATTAATTTTAAAAAATATGATAAATATAGAGCCCTTTAAAAGTGTTATAATGTATATTATAAAAGAAGAAATATGTCTAATAGAGCAATT
The DNA here is from genome assembly GCA_900491605.1 of Calamus simplicifolius. Lineage (NCBI taxonomy): Eukaryota > Viridiplantae > Streptophyta > Magnoliopsida > Arecales > Arecaceae > Calamus > Calamus simplicifolius. Next base: position 190,365 of record UESW01002310.1, read on the forward strand.
ATTAGTATTAAAATGATTGATAGTGCCAACTGTGAATTTCAAATCATAATATGTTATGCTAAAGATTACTCTAAATCTACTTTTTTCAGCAAGTTACAAATGAGCTTAATAAAGATATTTCTTGGTACATCTATTTGCAAGTAATTTAAGCATATATAATACATGAAATTAAGTAGGATTAATTATAAATTTAAATTATCAAAAGAATATTAAAATCCATAAATTTTAGGTTAAATAGATCAAATATAATACATTGAATGCAATTTTAGTAAAATCAAAAGTAGAGATGAAGATAAAGTAAAAATTGAAGATTATGAAGTTTTTAAAAGTGATTATTTTTATATTATGATTGATTGTTTATACAAAAAAATAAATTGAAGAGGATGATATCTAGATGATCATAATTGGTTGAATAAAATAAAGAAGTATACTAGCATATTATGTAATCCTCAAATATTTGGCAAGCTGAAGAGAAATTTAATAGGATGGCTATAAGGTTATATATATTTTATGGTGCAGAATGTTGGATGGATAGAAAATAATATGTGCACAAGATTATTGCAGCTAAAATTAGAATTTAAAAAAAATAGTAATATAAAAAAGAAAGATAAATAAGAAGCAATGTTTTTCATAAAAGATAGAGATAGTATCAACTGAAGTCAAATTAATAGAAAGATAAATAAGAAATACAATCATTCGTAAAGAGATAAAGATAGTACCAATTAATGTCGAATTAATTTAAAGATAATAAAAATTGTTTAGATATATATAAGATCTAGGGATGTATCAATATGAAATAATGATTTGATGCATGCGAAGAAATAAGATATATAACAATAGATTTAAAATCACATGATAGGAGGTATCAAAGAAAACTAGATATCTTTACATTTGAAGAAAGATAATCATAAACAAACTAGAATGAAGAGAAAAGATTCATATAACCTTCTAAGTTAGAGATCGATAAAGGCTTTATTGTTGTTAGTAGAATTTGTAACTTGAGCCTAAAGATGTTCAAAATGCCATCCACAAAACTATAGTAGTTAAATAAATGCTGACCTCTTCTAACAATATCATTACAAAGAAGATAAACTAAACAATTAGGCCAATTCTTGTTCTCTAAATTATCAACACTTAGTATCTTATCCTCCTAAATAAGCCAACTAAAAACTTTTAACTTCCCATTAGCAACAAAATTTTAGATATTAACCATATTATCAGACTCCAAACCCAAAAGTAGATTCAAGATATAATAATCCGCACCATATTTTAGAATTAAATTCTTAATATACAAGGCTTCTTACTTAAGATAATGCTATAAAATTTAAATATATTCAAGTAACAATAGCAAATTCAATATCCATTATTTAAAACCAATCAAATTTTGAAATAATGTCAATATCCAGAACTAATAATTAACATAATATTTAGAATCAGAAAAGCTAACATTCTTAAAATAAAACTAAATTAAACATATTGACAAAAATATAATTAAATTTTTGGACTAGTTTCTATCCAAATCTCGCTTATATTTTCAACTCTAAATAAAAATAAAAATTTTTAGGATAACGCACACATTTAACCCTTGAACTTTGAGAGTTTTTCACTTTTGTCCCTATATTACCAAATTTTTTTAAGATATCCTTATACTTTAGTTTTTTATTTTAGTTTGGTCCTTGCCATTAAAATACGTTGATGTCATAATTGCTTGGTTGACGTAGTAGAGTGGAGATAAGCTGGCATCTTACGTGATCAATAGAGCTAATCGATTCAGATCGAGTCAGATCAATCAACTGAAAGTGATTAAAGCTTACATAAGAACATCTTTTCTCCCACTAAACATTCCTCTCCTAATTCCTCCCTCCCTCAATCCCCTTTCTTCCTAACTATATCAAATAAACTGCATAATATATATTCCATAGAAGCCGTAGCCTATAATACATGCATGCAAGCAACAAAAGCAGAAAAAAGAGAAGTATATGAAAAAGGATAGACAACATATCCTTTGTCACATTGCACGTTATAAACAACCTAATGCATACTCATAAATTAGCTTGTAGGTTTTGTCACTATTGGAAAGTTGATGTTGGTGATATGATATGATCCTCCTCAGAAATGGGATAATAAGGGTGGGAGGAGAAAGAGATGGAGAAAAGATGAATACTATTATAGTATGAGTTTACGAGCATAAGCTTTATACTAGCAAATTGCGAAGGCTATATAATGATGAGGGATTAACTTCCAGCAATGAGCCCATTAAGCTATTGTTACTGCCAAAGTATTGAGCCTATCTCCCCTTTATACTGCCATCCCTCGAATCTCATAGTTGACCATATTTTTATATCTCTTATTTAACAATATCTTATATAGATTTATTTCTGAAAATAAAAATATATACTATCGATAATCTAGATCTTATTATCATCATCCCCGAGTTTCCTATTTGACCATATCTTTCAAATTTCTAATATTTAACCATATACCACATAGCTATTATTTCCTGGTATAAAAAGATATTTTCAATATCTATTTAAATATTCATCAAATAAAATGATAAATTAATTTTTATCAAATTCAACATTTTAGAAATAGATAGAGAATCCATCCTTTTTAAGCGTCTCAATATAATAACCCATGATAAAGTGCCCAGAGATTATGCAAAACAATCGAAGTATACTTTAAAATTGAAACGAGCGTTTGAACGTTGTCTTACCAATCATTTTAGTTTTAAATTAAGTTTTTAAAAAATCAATTGTATAGTCCATCCTACGATGTATTCTATTCAGCGATAATTAATTGGGAGTAAAAATCTTTTGTTGTGTACATCTCTATCTCTTTCACATAAATGCATAGCTAGAATTTTTTTTTTTTCAATTCAGTAGTAGGGCCCATCATGAGTAAATTCCAGTTGTTCATCCATGGATGAGAGGTAGAAATGTACCCCACACTTTACATTAGAATTTAGGATCCTCTCTTTTATACATCTTCATCTTTTATATATAGATGTATAGCTAGAATATATATTTTTTAATTCAATAGCAAGGCTCGTTATGAGTAAATTTCAACTGCTCATCTATTGTTGAGAGGCAGAAATGTACACTATACTTTGCAATGTACAGTGAGAATCTCGACCCAGCAATTAGAAGTGCATTACTCCTATAAATTACAACCCTGCTTTTTTTTTTTTTTTTTTGTCTGCTCCTTCCCATGCTGCCTCTTTTTTTTTTTTTTTGGTACAAAAATGGGCGATCACACTAACCTAGTGCGAGTCAGCCCAGAAAGGTCCGAATACAAAAATTGCTGTAAAATAGATGGACAGGATCGCTCGACTTCCAATACCACGATCCATCATGCTGGGCCACAAAGGACGCTACCCAATCCGCCGCCGAATTGGCTTCTCGATAAATATGACGAATCCGGGTACAGACAACCTTGGAAAGGATGGAACGAATGTCTATCAGAATCGGGTTAGTAGGATCAGAATGGCAGTTCTCCTTCTGCAACCAGGAAATAACCGCCAGGGAATCACCCTCAATGACAATCCTATGGGCCTGTAGAGTCCTGACAGCATAAGAAATGCCCGCCCAGGCCGCATACAGCTCAGACATCAGGACAGAGGAGTCAATGGATCCAAAACCTCCCGCTCCCAGAAGCTCTCCCTGAGGGTCACGGATAAGGAAACCAGAACCAGCCGCTCTGCCACGAACACTCCATCAAAATTGATTTTGACGAACCCTGGAGGAGGGGGATCCCAAGAGATAAATACCGAATGACGGTTCGCTGCCGAAGCAGCAGGGGATCCCCAGAGGCCAGAGACATCAGAACCAACCCGAGCACAGTCCATGACCAATGAACTGATTTTTCTCATAATTCTGAAGGAAGACACAGGGTCGTCCGTAAAAAGATCTGGTTTCTCGATAACCATATATGATAAGCCGTGGCAATCCAACAGCTGCACCTCTGCGAAGAAGCACTACGAATATCCAGGAAGAAGGAAGAACGAGGAGAACCCTGATCGTCCCTCCTTACAGAATAACCTACCCTCTGCCATAACCAACTCACCCTGGGGCAGGTAAAGATAGCATGATCTGAGGATTCGTCCTCCTCCCTACAAAACGGACAGCACGGATGAATCACCAGACCTCTTCTAGAAAGAAGAAGACAAGTGGGAAGGCAATCCCACAGAAGCTTCCACATAAATAGCTGCACTCTGGGGAGGGTGGGAAGCTTCCAAATCCAATCAGCATCAATCGAACGCTGGGACCCCGGCCTGAAAATCATCATCAAATCCTTGATTGGAGCCCTAGAGAGACATGATTTCTGCCAAAGTCTGGAGTCAGAAGAACAACCTGGGATAATGGGCGTCAGCAGAATACGTCTGGAAAGCTCCAACCCAAAGAAACGGGTCACAGAGGGGATATGCCAGGCAGGGGGATCAGAAGAAATCAGATCCTTAACCCGAAGGTTATAAGGGATGTCAATACTTATAAAAGAGGGCCATCGTGAGAGAGGAATATCCGAAAACCAAATATCCTGAATAACATCTATAGATGATCCATCTCCCATCATACACGTAACATTACCCCTGATAGCCTGACCGAATCTGCAAACTTCCTTCCAAAAGGAGGAGCAACCACGTGGAGGCCTGATATAAGAAGCCGGCACCCAGCCACCATACCTAGCATGCATAATAGTACTCCAGAGACAGTGCGCTCCAGAAGGAATCTAGAAGCATGTCTGGCAAGGAGGGCATCCCTTCTAACAATCAGAGACTGGATCCCAAGACCGCCATCTTGGATAGGCATGCAAACAGTTTCCCAAGATAAAAGATGCATACCATGACCTTCTTGCGTAGAAGCCCACAGAAAATCACGGAAACTTCTCTCAATCCTCTTAAGACAAGTAATAGAATAATAGAATTAGACAGAAGATACATGGGAAGGAAGGAGAGGACCGAGCGTATGATAATAATCCTGGCCATCATCGAAAGGCCAGTAACCTGCCACCCCTTCATACGCTGATGAATCCTCCTCTCAAGCTCGATGAAATCAGAACAACGGGGACGTCTTCCTGTGATAGGAATCCCCAAATACATCAATCTGTCTGCCTGAGTAGAAATTCCTGATAAAGAAATAATGGCTTCCCTGATAGCTCTAGGAGTCTTCGGGCTGAAACATAAAGTGGATTTTAGAAAATTAACCTTCTGCCTGAAGCCTGACAATATCTCTGGATAATAGAATAGAAAGACGCCGCATTAACAATAGAAGCCTGGCCCAGGAGAATGCAGTCATCCGCAAACAGGAGATGAGATACCAAGGGGCCCTCCGCTCCAGCCAAATAAGGGACAATACTCCGATCTCTCTGCGCCTGATGGAAAGCCCGAGACAAATCATCCACAGCTAGAATAAACAACAAAGGGGACAAAGGGCAACCCTGTCGGATCCCCACAGTAGAGTGAAAGAATCTGGTCGAACTACCATTAATAATTATAGAGAAGGATGGCGTCTGAATGCATGCCATAATCCACTCAATGAACAAGTCATCAACTCCAAACTCTGTAAGAGAGCGACGCAAAAAGGCCCAATTCATTCTGTCATAGGCTCTCTCCATATCAAGTTTAACAGCCATTAGACTTCTCCTGACCGAAGCTCTCTGTAAATCAAACATAAATTCCTGGGCAATGAGAATATTATCAGAAATAGAACGCCCTCTAATAAACGCCCCTTGTTCTGCAGAAATTAGGCGAGGGATCACCAGAGCGAGCCGGCGAGCCAAAAGCCGAGCACAGACCTTATAGAGCGTAGTGCAAAGACTGATGGGCCGAAAATGCTGAGGAAGGGAGGCATCAGGACGCTTAGGCACCAGAGAAATAAGGTCTGATTCCATTCCGCTGGAATTTGTTTAGCCAGGAAAACAGACTGAATTGCCAAAACCACCTCCTGACCCACAATGTCCCAATAATGACGATAAAAGAAAGGCGGAAACCCATCAGGCCCAGGGGCCTTATCTGGACCAAGGTCCCAAAGGGCCGCCCTAATCTCATCCACAGAAATTGATCTGGCCAACATACTGTTATCTACAGAAGAGACTTTCACAGAATCAGAAACCGGAGTAACAGGCCCTCCCGCACCAGAAGAATCAGTCCATCTTGACTGGAAAAAGTGAAGAATCATCTCCCTAATAGATTGGGAATCCTCCTGAGTATTGCCCTCTTCATCAACTAATCTCGAATCCTATTGGCAGCACGCCGCTTCAGGGTAGCCTGATGGAAAAATCTAGTATTACGATCACCATCACAATCCACTGAGCCCTGGATCGCTGCCACCAATAAACCTCCTGCTGACGAAGAAGAGAATGATGAGCAAGCTTATCCCGAAGAGAGGAGAGGTCCGAGGCCTGCAAACATCCGTCCTGATCTTCCTTAGCCTGAAGAGCGCTAATATCGCTTTCAGTCTGTTCAATATGTCTGACCAAATCCCCCAACTCCACTCTACTCCATCTGGATAATCTATGCCTGGTCATCTTCAGACGGCGAGATAAACGATAAACTGCATTACCCCTGACCGGGAGATGCCAGATGTGATGAATAATAGCACGAGCAGCTGAATGGGCAGACCAAAACTGCTCAAATCTGAACTGCTTGCGCTGATGCTGAACAATCTCCGTAGAAATCAAAATAGGGCAGTGATCAGAAGCAATTCGAGGAAGATGAGAGACAGTAACCGCAGGGAACAAATGAAGCCACTGAGATGAAGCCATTGCTCTATCCAGCCTCTCCCAAACACGAGCTGAACCCTGCCGATTATTACACCAGGTGAATTGGGGACCAGAGTATCCCAAATCCATCAATCCAGAAGAATCAATGAAAGATCTGAATTCAGTTATGTCAGCAGAGCCAGTAACTCGTCTACCCCCTCGTTTCTCACTAGGCTCCGTAATGCAGTTGAAATCCCCAGCAATAACAGAAGGAATACCTTGGTCAAGAAGGGATCGAAGTTCAGACCAGAGATACCTTCTCTCCCTATAGTCCGTACTGGCGTAGACAGCCGATAATAGCCAAGGCTCAGAAGCACCTTCAGAGACAATCATACTTATCTGCTGATTACACTGATGGAAAGCATCAATCGTAACCGCAGTGGAACGCCAAAGAGCCAGCATACCTCCAGACAACCCTTCAGCCTCCACGACATACGAGGACCATGATCGGGCCATCTGCTTACGAAACCGAGCCAAGCTCTCACCCGACAGTCTCGTTTCCAAAAGGACACATATATCAAACTTATGCAGCTGCAACAATCTTCCAAAAGAGGAACGAAAGGATGGCTTTCGAGCACCTCTGACATTCCACAGAAGGATCTTCATTTACAGACTGGGAGAAGTTAGGACCCCTCCATGGTCCTCCGACATAATGCTGTCAGCAATACCCCCTGCCAACGGAGGGGAAACATCAGACTGAGGATCTGAACAGCCCAGAGGCCCATCCATCTCCACAGAAGAACCAGTTAATACGGAGCTAGGATCCTGGCCTACAGGACTTCCGTCAACACATTAGCTATAGGCCCAGAATCCTGGATAGGCTGCCCCCTTGACCGATCAAAATCACCGTTCTGGCCGGATAGGGGTAGGTCAAGTCCGATTCGAGAAGGAGCAGCGACCCCCCTTTTTTAATCACTGAGGCCTTTCCTTTTTCCTTCCGGAGAACCGATTTAGGAAACGACCTAGGAGACATTGACACCTCCGGTCGGGCCCGCTTCAAGGAACCCGGGAACCCATCCCTACAGTCCATGCGCCTTCATCTCCCACCTCCAGAACAAGAGAGGAGAATGGATTAGAAGTCAAAACCCATTGTTCAGCGGAGGCTCCCTGGCACAGACATTTCTCACTGGCTGCTGCTTCAGAGCCTTAAGTTTCAATACGGCACTCCCAGGCACAGCACAGTCTTCAGAGAAACAGGGGAGGTCTTCTTCCCCGACTGTCTCATTGCATCTCCGAACCTCCAGCGGACGACTTTGAAAGAGTTGCCTGCCTTCGAGCCATCTTCACCGGAGATTTCCAGCCTTCACCACTGCCCTCAGCCTTAGGCAAAGCCCGTCCACAGAAGAAGGGGAAGCAGATGCGAAGGCTGCGGAAGACTCCGACACATTCGAGCGGAGCTTCTCCTTCCTTCAGACTGAGACCCGGAGCTCCTCTCCTCTGTCTCACAGCTGAAAGCCATGGTCCAAAAAGCATCCGAAGCCTGAACCTCCTCAATCGACGAGAGCGAGCAGGGACCTCCCAGATGGATCGAACCGCAGCTCCAACACAAGCCCTTGAAGGTTCTCGAAAGAGAACTGTTGCCAAAACCTCTGGTTAAGGCCTTGCACAAGCTCCAGGATGAAGAGGGCGAGATAGATCAATCCTCATACAAACCCGTGCAAACCCTCCTCCTCTGTTTCTCGCCATGGTAGCAGCATCGGGACAAATGAATTCCCCGCCAAAGCCAGAATTGGTTTGAGGAATTCATCTTTCCAGAACTCCAGGGGGAGGTTCGGCAGCCGTACCCAGACCAACGCCACCGGGACTGAGTCCACTGCCGGAACAAAATCCGGCCGCCAACCCTCGATACCAATGACCTGGCCATTGATAACCCACGGCCTTTGCAACACTAGCTCCCGAGCTTCGGAAGATTCAAAGCGGAACACATGACACCGGAATGCCATGCTGGTCGGAACGATCTCTCCTGGAACTCCGGCGCATCGGAATTCTCTGAGAAAAGCTTCCGCCGGAACCCATCGATTGTATGAGCGAGCGATAACAGCAGTCTTCATCCACCCAGCAACCTCCTCAGCAAGCTCGCAGCTGGGAGGGACACCACCTCAGGGAAGGCAACCTCTAATCTCGCCACAGCGGCCGGCGACGGGGACGATGCTACCCATACAAAACCCTCCTTCCGCTGCTGTCCTGCTGAAAGCCCGGCCTGCTTCCGTCGAATCCGAAGCCATAGGAAGAGCGGAGAGGACAGAAGGATCTGCTGGACCACGGAGAAGACTCGACGACGACGATCACCGAAAAATCGGAACGAAGCAAGAGAAGCGCGAATCTTAAGCAGCAAGACGGAAAGAACCAGAGCTTAAGCAGCAATGAAGCTAATTGGATCCGCTTTTCCTATGTTGCAAACAGTGGTACGGTTGCTGAAATGTGATCTGACCCAGTGTTGCTCCGCACCATGCAACCACTTTATTCTCTCTGGATAAATCCACTGAATAATTGCACGCTAGGAGAGTTGGATATACTTAAGATATACCGCTTTGTTTTCCACCGTTCATGTCTCTTTATAACATCCATCGGTGGAGTGCTAACTTTCCAGTAGGGTTTCAATAACTAAAACCAAAAAAGCCAGTTTTTAATTAAGTCTCAAATATTTAAGTCAACAGGATCTACCACAGCCGTTTGTACCTCTTATCAAGCGATGCTGGTACTCCATGCATTCAAGAAAGATCAAAGTCTTCTTCTCTGGTCTTCCTAACAAGTTAGATGAAAATAAAACTAGCTTATATGAATTATTTGATCCAAGGCAAATTGTTGAACAAAACTTGTGGAATTGGTCTTTCAGGCCGGAGTTGTGATTTGTGATAAGAGCGAGCACTGGGCCATGATTTGCCTTCATCACAAGTCTTTTGGAATTGGAGCACCCATGCTCTTAGGGTTCCTGTGCTCTTTATATTTATGAACTTATTGCTTGGTGTTCGGGGGCATTACTGATTTGATAGGTTGGGCCAGTTACTTTTTAACTTCAGAACTTTGCAATGAAGAAATCAAGCTGTTATCATAGTGAAATGGTTCAGTTTATTAGTTTCTTTTCTTTTTTGTGAAGGATGAAGGGTAGAGGAATGGAAGGGCGGCAATAGTGGAATTGCAAAGGATGTCTAGAATACAGAAGTCTAGGTTAAACCCCACCCATCATTCTGCTGGTTATTTCAATACGACTTTGAGATGTTTGCGGAAGCGAGATAAGGATCAAATCACATATCTTAGCGGAAGCAAGATAAGGATCAAATCACATATCTTAAAAAATTGAGTTAGCGATTTATATCCGTATTAATTTAATAACAAGAATAATAAGGAGATTAAGAAATTGACCTTTCGTTCTCCACCAACACTACCTTGGAATTACCAAATCCTTTTGATCACTACGGATCTTTCCAAACGTTCTCCAAATTATGATGAATGCGAACGAGTGGGTGTTCCTTTTGATTTGGGTTGAGGTCATACAACTGAGTTTTATTCACTTTGCATTCTTAACTCATGAGATAAAGTGAAGTTGAAGGAGAGAATTCTATGTAGTTGAAGGAGAGAACTCTCTGTGGTTGATTATTATCTTCCGATGTTCTGCTATGTTATTTTTCTCTCGTGAATCTTATATTCTGAGAGAATAATAACTACCAAAATTTTTAATTCATTAATCAATTAATTAAAATTTAAAGATAACTTTCAACTCTTGGAATTACTTTAACATATATCAATCCAACAACCAATTGTTCGTTAGTTTTGATATATTTATCATGGGACGTTACGAGAGAGAGAAAGGCTCTCTCACGATTCCATATATATTTCTTCAATAACTAAATAATTTCCACATAGACTCTTCTCGTGGAATATGCCGACGATGTGTTCCCTAGCACACAGTATATTCTTAAATTTAAAATAATTTTAAATTTATTTTTAAATAATCATATTATTTAAAATAGAAATTAATCCAATTAATTTTTTTATAAAAATTAATTTAGAAATCTCAATTCCAAATTAATAACTCAACCCAACATATCATAAAGTTTACATAATTTAATGGAGCTAGAGGAACTATGGACATTATAATTTTAAGCTCCAATAATTTTTACATTCAATTAACACCTTAATTAAAATATAAAATTATTAATTCCAAATTACTCCACTAAAAATTTAAAATTACACTCTTAAAATTATAAAATTAATTATATTCAAAAGGATTTGAATAGTTGATATAGTCACTACATATAAATCAATCCTTCATAAACAGTTCATGATTAAAGCTAGGCATTTTCCGTTAACCTCTTTAATTATATCTTTATCCATAGTACCATTGATTCTATAATGAATAATATATTTATGATTCAATCATAAATTGAGTGCTCTTATTATTAATCAACGGAACCATCATTTCATCTTGTTAATATATTCCTGGCTACTTATGTTATTATATTTTCAATATACCAAGAATTTGATACTATGTTTTTGTGTCATTATCCGGTATGTCAAAAAATATAATATAATAAATAAGAGTCTATTAATTACTCAGAATTAAGATCGATTCATATATGACCATCATTGATTAATAACAAAAAAATTTATTAGAGGTTTATAATTAATCGCGTTCGAGTCCTATATAATCAAATTATATAAAGCACTTTCATTTCGATAATCTCATTATCAACAATCTGGATAAGATCATTTCATTCAGAATGTAATAAACTACACTGGTAATTTTAAATTAAAGATTTCGATTGCAACTTTAATTTATAATTATAGACAAATTTAGATTATTTTACTTTAAATATTATCCTCTGTATATAACACTTATATACAATATTTAAAGTCATATTTAAATAATTTAGGAATTTTTGATATTTATAAAGCATCAAAATATGCATGTATAATATTAATTTTTTTAAATTATTCAGCAAAATAATAAATATTATTTATTTATGAGCACATTTCCCAACACATTCAGCAAAAGTTATGCTTTTGGTTTACTTTATCTTTTTCTCTTTCTTGTTGTAAAATGAAAACTCCATTGAGGTCCACCTTTGGAGGAAATGCTTTGTTTTTCAGTAGTGCGGCAGCTAAAATAAACTCTCATTCTAATCCGCTCGTTCCATATTTCTTTATGATATGTAGCTCACTTTTGGTGTATGGATGTAACAACATAAATGAGAATTTTGGTAACACATCATGGAAATCTAATTCCCGCAAAAAAGGAAGGTATGATGGTGCAAGAGTATCAACTAAAAATGATAGTAGACCAATTATTTAAGCTAGGGTATATCAACAACGAGGAAGAGTATGCAGTCTATTGCTTCTAGATTCTCTTTGTACTAAGAGATGATTACATTAAGAATATAAGAACCTATTTGAAATTTTAATTTTTAATTAGGTATGATAACTTATAAAATTTATTCAATTAAGTATACTTTTGATTGCTATTAACGGTAACTTGATGGTCCATCCTAGTTGACTCATCCGAGAAAAGAAATGCTAAAAAAATGCTACATGACGTTGAGTTGACACTAGCGAGAAATGAAAAATGATAGGGGAGAAGAACCATGTAGGTGTTTAAGGTTGGAGTTAAAATTAGCAAGAGTTTTTTTTATTCATTTTCTCATCTTTCATCAGCCTATGTCACATAGATACCATCTCAACATTTTTTTACACCCATCACATTAAAGTAAAATGAGCTAGCAAGTCACCGTTGACTGCCATCATAAATATACTTGATTGAATAAATTCTATAACTTGGTATTTTTAATTGAATACATATACATACATACAAACAAACAAACATATAAAATACATACATTCATATACATACATACATACACACACACACACATATATATATATATATATATATATATATATATATATATAAGGATTTAATTAAAATATAAAATAAATTCATATATTTCTGTATAATTATCCTTGCTGCAAATCATGCTCTCTTCCTTGAACCATTCAATTCTTGAGATGTAAATCTGGTTGCTGATGGTTGTTGAACTTTGATGGCTTCCACCAACTTTGAGAATTTTATTTCACGTTTCTTGACATGGTATCAGAGGGGTTTCACGCCTCTAAATTTTTTTTCGATCATCATTGCTAAGTTTTTGTCTGCTCTTGTTCGGCCTTCATTGCCGACTTATTGTTGGCCTTCATTACCGACATTCCTTTTTCTTCTTCCTGTTGCGCCTCATAGCTGGTATTTTTTATATACTACGTGTCTGAGATTGGTAAAACAAACAAGCCCCCTACTTCAATTCGAGAATGGGGTTAGTGGAGTAATAAAAAAATTCAGCAATAAGCTTATCAAGCTTATCAAAAAGGAGGACAAATAAGGACAATGGCCAAGTCCATGTTGCTGCGACTTAACAGAATGAAGCAGCACCACAAAAGCCCATTGCTCTCAACCAAGAAGAGGTCAAGAGGTTGAGATCCCTTATTGGCAATCTTGACAAACCTTTAGGTATTTGTTCATCAGCCTATTAAGGTGAGTTTTCTTCCTTTTTGGATTAAATGTCTCGAATAGAACCTTTACCGACTCTTGGGTTTTAGACTCAGGAGGTACCGACCATATGATCCACTCATCAAATATTTTTTTCACATATTCCCCATACCCAAGCAATAGAAAAATAGCCATAGCTGATGGTTTCTTGACCACTATAGCAGGTGTAGGAGATGTTAGAATAAGTCCATCACTTATCCTAAGAAATGTTCTTCATATTTCCAAATTATTTACTAACTTGTATCTATTCAAAAATTCACTCGGGACTTATGTTGTAATGCAATTTTTCATCATAGTTATTGTATATTTCAGGATGAAGGTTCAGGAGGACGATTGGACTTGCTAGAGAATGTAATGGCCTTTACTACTTTGAAGCACCAAGCCAATTAAGAACTATCAAGAGTAAGTTATCTCATTCCTTTGTTTCTAAGAGTTTTTCATCCAATAAAAAAAATATTTGGCTTTACCATCGCTGACTTGGACATCCATCATTTAGGACAATTAAAATTCTATTTTTTTCTTTATTTAAAAGTTTAAATGTTAATAATTTTCATTGTGAAGTGTGTGAACTTGCTAAACATAAACACATACCACTTTCAATTAGTAATAAAAAAATTTTTGTTCTTTTTTATTTTGTTCACAATAATATTTGGGATCCATCTACTATTCTTAATGTTTCTGAAGCACAATTGTTTGTATCATTTATTGATGATTGTACTCATATTACTTGGATTTGCTTAAAAATAAATCTAATGTCAATACCATTCTTCCAAACTTTTACTTTATGATTAAAAATTAAATTGGGGTTAATATCAAAAGATTTTGGTCAAATAATGCTAGGGACTATTTCAATCAAGTTCTTACACCATACTTTTAGAAGGAAGGAATATTACATGAGTTATCCTTTGTCAATACTTCACAATAAAATGGAGTTGTAGAAAGAAAAAATAATCACATTCTTGAGTCAATTCGAGCCTTCATGTTCTAAAAGAATGCACTATAATCTTTTTTGGGGAAAATAGATCTTACAGCTACACATCTTATAAACCGATTGCCTCTCAGAGTCTTAGGTTTCAAAAGTTCAATAAAAATGCTCTCAACAATTTATCTTGACTTAAAAACCATAAATAACCTCGTTCTTAGGATATGTGGATGCATGGTATTTGTTCATATTCATAATCAAAATAGGGAGAAACTTGATTTAAGGGCATTGAAATGTATCTTTGTGGATTATTCTTCGATTCAAAAGGGGTATAAGTATTACCATCCTTCATCAAAAAATTCTTTGTTTCAGCAGATGTTACCTTCAATGAATAAGAGTCCTATTACACTGTTCCTTATCTTCAAAGGAAGAAATCTGTAATGAAAGATAAAGACTTTTTCTCTCTTGAGCTACCGTCATCATCCTCATTCTATTTCCTTCCTCAAGTTCGAGCTTTCCTCATGAACTACCATCGTCATCCTCATTTTCTTTCTCAAGTTTGAGTTTTCAGCTAGCTTCATGTCCTTTTCTGTATCCAAGTCCATGTCTCATGCCCGATTCGATGTCTATTTTATGTCTATGTCAAAAAATTCTTCAGAAAGATCTAACTCAACTCTTGAGGATGAAAGATATAGCAAGGTATATTTGAGGAAGGAGACGACTATCCCTAAATTACAAACCCAAGAGTCCAATCTGAATTGTATAAATGAGGTAACAATTTCTGAATCTACATTACAAAATGAGATTGAGCCTTATAAAAATGATGATGATTTAAACCTTCCTATTGCAATTGGGAAGAAAACTAGAGAGTACAAATGACCTTTATATCATCTCTCAAATTTTATGCCTTTCAAAAAATTTCACCATCTCATAGAACCTTTCTTATTAGCCTAAATGCCATTGCTATACCTACCACCGTGTTCGAGGCTTTATCCAATAAAAATGGAAACATGCTATGAATATGGAAATGAAGGCATCGGAAAAAAAAAGAAGACTCGGGAGCTAGTGAAGTTGATTGTAGAAGAAAAAAACTATGAGGTGTAAATGGGTTTATATAGTGAAGTATAGAGTGGATGGATCACTAGAGAGATATAAAACAAGATTGATAGCCAAGGGGTATACACAAACCTATGAGGTGGATTATATAGAGACTTTTACTCCAGTTGCAAAGATGAACACCATCCGAATATGTTGTCTTTAATTAGCAGCTAATTATGGTTGGGATTGCGGTAGTTTGATGTCAAGAGTGTATTTTTGCATGAAAAACTAGAGGAAGAAATTTTATAAAAATTCCATCAGGTTATGAAAAAGACTTGGCCGCTCATACAGTGTGTAAGTTAAAGAAAACTTTGTATAAACTTAAATAGTCTCCATGACATGGTTCGGAAGATTTACAAGAGTTATGATAGCCATAGGATACAGGCGGAGTCAAGGGAAACCATACATTGTTCATTAAGCACTCGCCTTTAGGGAGTTATAGCTCTCTTGATGTATGCTGATGATAATAGTGATTAGAGATGATGATGAGAGAAATGGTTCTTAAGTCAATGTTTAGCTAAGGAGTTTGAGATCAAGGCATTAGGGAGGTTGAAATATTTTTTTTTAAAATTGAGGTGGCTCACTCGAGGCAGGGTATATTTATCTTCCAATAGAAGTATGTTCAGATCTTCTCAAGAAAATAGGCAAAACAGCATGCAAACTGGTAAGTACTCTAATAGATCTTGATCATAGATTTGGACTAGTAGAAAAAAAATTTATAGTAGATAGAGAGATGTACCAATATGGTAGAAAAACTCATTTATTTGTCTTACACATGGCCAGATATAACTTATACAATGAGTTTAATTAGCCAATTTATGCACAGTCCGAAGGATATTCATTTGTGAGAAGCTTACAGGGTATTATAGTATCTCAAAGGAACACTAGAAAAAGGTATTCGATTTAAAAGAAATAAAAGTTTAGTACTTGAGGCATATACAAATGCAAACTATGCTGGATCAATTGTAGACAGAAGATCAACTTCAGGTTATTATACTGTTTTTGATGAAAATCTCGTGACATGAAGGAGTAAGAAGCAAGTGTGGTAGCATGATCAAGTGGAGAGGCAGCATTTGGAGCAATGGCTCAAGGAGTGTGCGAGCTACTTTGGTTTAAGATCATTTTAGAGACTTGAAAATCAAATGGGATAGTCCATGAAGACTCTATTGTGACAACAAGTCAACAATCAGCATAGCATACAACCCAATACAGCATGATCGAGCAAAACATATTGAGGTGGATAGATACTTCATCAAAGAGAAGTTAAAGAGCGGATTGATTTGTACACCTTATGTTTCCACATATGGCCAACTTGTAGTTGTGCTTACTAAGGGTCTAAGTAGTTTAAGGTTTCAAAATATAGTGTCCAAGCTGGAAATAAAAAATATCTATTCATCAGCTTGAGGGGAAGAGTAAAAAATTTTGTAACAAATCTTAAGAGCTTGTATTCTAGGATCAGGTTGATTTCTAGGATCAAGCTAATTTAATTAGAATATTCTAGGATTAGGCTGATTTCTTATGATCAGGCTGATCTAATTAGAATATTGTAGGATCAGACTAATCTAATTAGAATATTTTATAAATCATGAGATTTACTTAATCAGTCCGTAAATCATGAGATCTACCTAATCAGTCTGTAAATTATGGGATTTACCTAGTCAGTTTTTTTTTCTTAATAGCTAGGTTTTGTATATAGCTAACCTTTTGAGCATTATACAAAAAATGAAGTGAGAAAAATTCATTCTTCAATTTTCATCATGTAAAAAAATTTGTAATAATTCTTAATAGCTTATATTCTTAGGATCAGATTGATCGAATTGAAATATTCTAGGATTAGGCTGATTTCTTAAGATCATGCTAATCTACTTAGAATATTATAGGATCAGGCTGATTTTCTAAGATCTATTGATCTAATTAGAATATTTATAAATCATGAGATCTACCTAGTCAATCCATAAATCATGGGATTTGCCTGGTCAGTTTATAAATCATGAGATCTGCCTATATAATTTTCTTTTTTTAGTAGCTAGATTTTGTATATAGTTAACCTTTTATGCAATATAAAAAAATAAAGTTAGAAAAGCCTATTCTTCAATTTTCGACAATGTGCATTCTTGTCTACCAGCTAGATAGAGCCCATTGGATGATAACAACCATTCTTCTAATTAAGATTCCACTTAATCTTATTCCTTAAGGAATTGCAATATTTGACAACTAATTAAGTTAATTTGTATATAAGAAGAAGCTTGTCCCATAAGATCATGAGGTTACCCTGATACCATTTAGCCATTCTTTGTGACAGTTGTGGGAATTCCAACTACAATTAAGTAACTAATTAGTATGAAATAATTGAGTTGGCTAACTTGATTAACGAATATATTTTTATAATCTCAGAACCCTTCATGTACACGAGTCCAGGTCACCAACACTTGAACCCAGCCACAAACCACCCACAAAAGAGACAACAACATCATGGATACATCACAAGCACTAGAAGAACGCCAATTAAAGCCATGAATGAATAACTCGAAGGAACAACTATATGCAGTTTATTTATAATGAAGCCCTTTGGTGGGGTGGGTTTGGAATCTTCTTCCTTCCATTTTGCCACTTGCTTCAAGGAAAGCATGCTCTCATCCTCATCTTTCCAATCCCCTCTCCGCCCTTTTAAAATGCTTCCCTCTTATTTGAGGAGATATTATTAAAAGGCACCCTAAAAGGCTCAAGCGAAATAGAGGGCGAAAAAGTTGAGACGGAGGACCCAAAACAACAATTAAAGTTACTTTATTTCCATTAGAATTTACCTGCAGTTATGCAAGAGAGAAAGAATTTGGTAAGGAATAATAGTTTAGTCCTAGGATGTGCAAGTTAATTTTGCATGCAAGGATGAGGAAGAACCACTGCTTCCAGCTCGTCTAATGAAGGAGAGGAAGACAATTACGAGGACGAGACCGGCCATGAGCCCAAGAATAATAGCCAGTGTCTTCCCGGCCACACCTGAAAAGAAGGGGAAAAGAAAAGGGAAAAGTAAATAACATGGTAAAATTATTATCTAATACTAGGGCAAGAAATTCTGAATAGATTTAAATGCTCGGTTTCTATCCCCCCATAGGGATTGTCAAAGTTAATTTTGATGGTAGTGTTCAGGATCGCTTGGCGGGATCGGCTTTTGTCATCTGTGGCTCTGATGGTTTGTTGATGGTGGCTGGTGGGTTTGGTCTTCTTGATATATCTGTACCGTCTGCGGAGTTGCACGCTGCGTAGGCTGGTATCTCTTATGCCACACGTAGCCTGGGCATTCGTAGGCTCATCATTGAGGGTGACTCCACTACGGTTGTTCGATGGCTCAAACAGGATCTGCACGATCCGCTTTCTACCAACCCTCTGGTTAGTGACATACGGTCAATGCTTCGGCAGCTTGATTCTGTTCAGATTCAGCATATATACCGGGAAGCTAACTCTGCCGCCGACTGGGTTGCTACCTGGGTCGCCCATCATTCTGGTCCTTGGTTTTAGTTACCATGTGACTCCTGCCCGATGGTACTCTTTCAAATCCTATATTCTGATATATCGGGCATGTCTTATCCTAGATTAATATGATTGCCCATTTATAACCAAAAAAAAAAAAAAAAAGCTCAGTTTCTATTGCACTCCTGTTTCGTTTTTGTTTCAAATGAATCATGATTCCTCTGGCAATCTAAAGGCCCTTTCGAAATTTTTAAAAAGAAAGAAGTTCAATATATAATGGAGATCAGTTCTCTAAGCCTTCAATAAAGTACTGCCATCAACTTTCCTCCTACGGAGATAAATCAATGAGATCTCTGAATCAAGAGTCACATTTGTAACGTATGAATCATTAAATGATCAAGTTGGGGGTTGACCCATGGGTCATCTTGGATGGTTTAGTATTTTTTTTTCAAGAATCCAATTTGTGTTTCATTTTTATTATTCTTTCTGGCTAATTTATCAATGATCAATTCATTTTTCTTTTATTCTTTTACCCATTTGTTACTTTCAATGATAAAGAATGAAAACAAAATTACAATACGATGAGACACCAATAGAACAAGTAATTATAAACTTATAGAATATTATGATAATATATGAAGTAATAGTCCCTAAAATGTATTTTTAAAATAAAATTAATATCAATGTCAAATTATTAATAAGATTACAAAATAAAATAAGTAAATATTAAAAATATGCTTAATCTCATAAATAAAAAAGGAGTAAAATCGTACTTAATTCTACTTTTTTATTTCCTCCTCAAGGGTATTCAAGTTGTATTGATTGTTCAATGGTACTTCTACAATGTTAGAAGGTAGCCTGAGCCTAAGTGGGTGTGGTTGAGACCACATTGCGAGAGGTCGAGCTTTTATTGGCTAGAGAATAAGTAGAAGCTAGGCTAGGCTGAGGGCAAAGCCTAAGACCTATGAAGTATCTCTCCTTGCGCTTCTTGAGGTTGGCATCAAAGAGTAATTAGAGCACAAGTGGAGGTGTTCTATATATAATTTATTAAATTAATGCAACAAGAGGTTATAGTAAAAGGAAAAAAACAAGGTCAAACAAGAAAATATAAAATTAATAATATAAAAAATGATGAAGGTAGAGGCTAGTTGGAGGCGATATGTAGAATTGCAAGGATCAAGATCATCTGATCAGCTCCACTTCTCACCAAATGTGATCAAAAGCCATAATGAAAGAAGAAATTTGATATTGAGAGAAGAAAAAGAAAAAAATTGATACAGAAAAAATTGATGGCTCTACTTGTCATCAGGTATTATTAAAGCTCTTCAAAAATTAGATACAAGTTGCATAAGATGAATAGAGCAAGTGAAAATTGATGACGCTCGATCACCCTTTCTGGACGTCGGGAACGGAGGCTCTTCTTCTTCACCGGATCGCCTGCAAAGAAGTCCCAAGACCGGAGAGGGTTCTCCGGTGGGACCCTCCGACGCCCAAGTTAGTGACAGAGGTCACAACAGAGAAGGAGCTCGAGAGAGCTCTTGAGGAGGAAGAGGTCTCAGAAGGATCAGGTAGTTCCTTTGAGAGTTAGGGCATCCAGTGTGTAAAATGTACGTTATCATGTCTTACCCGATTCTCGACGTAGTTTACCCTTTTATGGGGGGTGACGCTGGCACGATCACGTGGGTCTGCATCCCATCAGCCGGCGGGGCCGTTGGATTGTCGGATCTGGTGCTATCAGGCGGCGCATGTTGGCGCTGCGGCGCGCGTCGGGCGCTGTCGGGCAGCGCGCGTCAGAGGAACAGATTCTTAAGCTGCTGGGGCTGATATGGCGGGAACCGGAGGTTCCGTCTTGTCGGGGCCGAGCTGGATCGACCTGAGATGGCTGAGGCCTATCCCGCCGGTAAGGCAGTGCTGGGGTGGGGCCGAATCGGCGGACAGGAGTCGCCGGGGCCGAGTCGGGCCGGCTGGGGATGGCCTTGGCCGACTCGGCGGGACTGGAGACGCCGGGGCCGAGTCGGGCCGGCCTGGGATGGCCTTGGCTGACTCGTAGGACTGGAGACGCCGGGGCCGAGTCAGGCAACGTGCCGGAGACGGCTAGCTTGGAGACACCGGGGCCGAGTCGGGCCGGCCTGGGATGGCCTTGGCCGACTCGCGGGACTGGAGATGCCGGGGCCGAGTCGGGCCGGCCTGGGATGGCCTTGGCCGACTCGGCGGGACTGGAGAGCCGGGGCCGAGTCGGGCCGGCCTGGGATGGCCTTGGCCGACTCGGCGGGACTGGAGACGCCGTGGCCGGCTAGAAACGTGCCGGGGACGGCTAGCTTGGAGACGCCGGGGCCGGCTAGCAATGTGCCGGGCCGGCTAGATTGGAGACGCCGTGGCCGGCTAGCAACGTGCTGGGGACGGCTAGCTTGGAGACGCCCGGGCCGGCTAGCAACGTGCCGGGGCCGGCTAGATTGGAGACGCCGGGGCCGGCTAGCAACGTGCCGGGGCCGGCTAGATTGGAGACGCCGTGGCCGGCTAGCTTGGAGACGCCAGGGCCGGCTAGCAACGTGTCGGGGCCGGCTAGATTGGAGACGCCGTGGCCGGCTAGCAACGTGCCGGGGCCGGCTAGATCGGAGAGGCCGTGGCCGGCTGGCAACGTGCCGAGGCCGCCTAGATCGGAGAGGCCGTGGCCGGCTGGCAACGTGCCGGGGACGGCTAGCTTGGAGACGCCGTAGCGGGCCAGGGATGTGCCGGGGCCGGCTAGCTTGGAGAGGCCGGCCTTGGCGGGTGTCGGCCTTTGGTGTGCCGGCCTTGGGGGTCGGCGTTAGAGCCTGTCGTCCTTTGGCCAGCGCCGAAAGCCGACGTTGGAGGCCGACGCTGGAGCCGACGTTGGAGGCCGACACTGGAGCCGACGTTGGAGGCCGACGCTGGAGCCGACGTTGGAGTCCGTCGGCCTTTGGCTAGCGTGGGGGCTGTCGCTGGAGGCCGTCGCTGGTGTTAGAGTCTGGGCCTTTGGGGTCGTCCAAAAATTTCATTTTTCATGGGGTCAATTGGCCCCATCAAATGCCCCCCATACTCCTTGAGCTTGCATGCCCCACATCGGCTAAGCGAAAGGAGTGTAGGACTTTACCTTGGTACCTTGCGCTGCCTTAGATGGATGTCTGCGTGCCTTCTTTGGCTAGCTGAGGGTAGCCAGTAATCCTCTCCCAACGCAGGGTCTGGGAGCGAACCCGGGGGTGACCTGAGAGCTGGGCGTCGTCAGGTTCCTCTGCGAGGGGCGACTCAGCCAGGTATGGAGCCTTTAGGGTCTTAACCAACTCGGGGGCACCGCCGTGCCGGAGCCGAGTGGTGTCCCGTGGGCCGCGATGCCAGTGAGCTCCTTTTGAACCAGCCTGGGGTTTGTTTTGCCCAAGTGGCGACTTAGCCGGGTACGGAGCCTTTAGGGTCTTAACCAACTCGGGGGCACCGCCGTGCTGGAGCCAAGTTGTGTCCCGTGGGCCGCGATGCCGGTGAGCTCCTTTTGAACCAGCCTGGGGGTTTGTGTTTCGCCAAAGTGGCGACTCAGCCAGGTACGGAGCCTTTAGGGTCTTAACCAACTCGGGGGCACCGCCGTGCTGGAGCCGAGTGGTGTCCCATGGGCCACGATGCCAGTGAGCTTCTTTTGAACCAGCTTGGGGGTTTGTATTCCACCCAAGTGGCGACTCAGCCGGGTACGGAGCCTTTAGGATCTTAACCAACTCGGGGGCACCGCCGTGCCAGAGTCGAGTGGTGTCCCATGGGCCGCGATGCCAGTGAGCTCCTTTTGAACCAGCCTGGGGGTTTGTGTTCCACCCAAGTGGCGACTCAGCCGGGTATGGAGCCTTTAGGGTCTTAACCAACTCGAGGGCACCGCCGTGCCGGAGCCGAGTTGTGTCCCATGGGCCGCGATGCCAGTGAGCTCCTTTTGAACCAGCCTGGGGGTTTGTATTCTGCCCAAGTGGCGACTCAGCCGGGTACGGAGCCTTTAGAGTCTTAACCAACTCGGGGGCACCGCCGTGCCGGAGCCTAGTGGTGTCCCATGGGCCGCGATGCCAGTGAGCTCCTTTTGAGAGACTTGCGCAAGGGAAGACAAACTGTGTCGCCAGAAAGGACCTTTTTCTTTATTGCCTATGCCTATGGGAGTACATTATTGATAATATCGGCGGAGGTTGTCCGTATTCCAGGTACGTGGAATGGGCTTCCCGTCAAGCTCTTCTAGTTTGTATGCCCCCCGGTGGAACGCCTCGGCGACACGGTAGGGACCTTCCCAGTTGGGGGATAGCTTGCCCCCCTCGGTAGGCTTTGATACCTCGGCCTTTCGTAGCACCAAGTCTCCGCGGCGAAAAACCTTGGGACAAACTCGGGCGTTGTAGTACTTGGCCGCTCGCTGGCGAAAGGTCGCCATGCGCAGTCTCGCTCTGTCATGCGCCTCGTCAATGAAGTCCAAGTTGGCCCGAATCTGCGCGGGGTTGTCTTCCTCACTGAAGGACTCCACACGTGGACTGGGCAATCCGATCTCGATGGGGATGACGGCCTCTGATTCGAAGGAGAGGCTGAAAGGAGTTTCGCCCGTCGGGGCTCTAGGCGTTGTGTAGTAGGCTCTACCCAGCGTCCTTTGGAGCCGTCTAGGCAAGTCCTGAGCCCTCTGAGGATGGTGCGGTTCGTGACCTCAGCCTCCCCGTTGGTCTGGGGGTGGCCGATGGAGGTGAATCGGTGGTGAATGCCTAGCTCCTCGCAGAAGGCTTTGAACGCCTCGTTGTTGAACTGGCGACCGTTGTCAGTGATGAGGGTGTGAGGCAAGCCGAAGCGGCATATGATCGACTTCCAGAAGAAAGCCTTAACTTTGCTCTCCGTGATCTTGGCCAATGCCTCGATCTTGACCCACTTGGTGAAGTAGTCGATGGCGACCAACAAGAACCTCCGCTGTCCAGAAGCTGGGGGAACGGTCCGAGGATGTCCATTCCCCACTGGGCGAAGGGCCACGGAGCCGAGAGTGGACTCAGCGGAGCAGGCAACTGGCGCTGGATGTGCGCGTGGCGCTGGATGTGCGCGTGGCGCTGGCAGCGTCGCACCTTTGAACTAGCTTGGCTACGTCCTCCTTCATAGTGAGCCAGAAGTACCCCTGACGGAGAGCCTTCTGGGCCAAGGATCTGTCCCCCAGATGATTCCCACAAATGCCCTTGTGGATTTCTCTAAGGATGTAGTCAGCGTCGGCGGGGCCTACACACTTAAGCAATAGGTAGGAGAATGACCTTCTGTATAGGCGCCCGTCGAGGAGGATGAACTTGGAGGCTCTCCACTTGAGCAACCTGGCTTCGTTGCGGTCATCAGGGAGGGTGCCGTTGGTGAGGTAGCGAACATAAGCATCCATCCATGTAGGTTCTGGAGTGAGCGGGAGGACTTCCTCCCCGCCCTCTGTACTGGGCCTTTCTAGATATTCGATGTAGGCATCCCTTGTCAGGCCGTCGGCGGAGGTAGCCAATCGAGAGAGGATGTCGGCCTTTGCGATTTCGCTCCGGGGGATGTAACTGATGCTGAAGTAAAGCAGCGAGGAGGTCAAGAGTTGAACCTTTTTTAGATATTGCGCCATAACGGGGTCGCGCGCCTCATACTCTCCGTTGATTTGGCCGGAGACGAGTTGCGAGTCCGTGTAGGCTCTGAGGTGCTTTGCTCCAACCTCCTGGGCTAATTTCAACCCGGCCAGAAGGGCTTCATACTCCGCCTGATTGTTGGTGGCCTCAAACAGAAATCTCAGGGCGCATTCGGTTCTTTCTCCTTCCAGCCCGGCAAGAATGAGGCCGGCTCCACTTCCTTGAGAATTTGATGCGCCGTCCACGTGGAGGATCCAGGTCTTTCCATCATCTCTCGGCTCGGGCTTGAGCTGCTCCCCGGGGACCTCCCTAAGATCTTCCTCCGCCCAAGTGCACTCGACCAGGAAGTCGGCCAGGACCTGGGACTTCAAGGCCGGTCGTGCTTGGAAAGAGATGTCGAACTCCTCCAGCTTGATGGCCCATTTGGCAAGTCGACCCGAAGTATCCGGACGGGCCAGGATGGCTCGGAGGGGTTGGTCCATGAGAACCACGATAGGATGGGCTTGGAAATACGGGCGAAGACGCCGGGCGGAAACTATCAAGGCGAAAATGACTTTTTCTGTTTTGGAATACCTGACCTCGGCGTCGTGCAAGACCTTGCTCATGTAGTAGACCGGCCTTTGGGTTCCGTCAGCGTCTGGGCGTACCAGGACTGAGCTGACGGCTTCTGAGGAGGCGGCTAAGTAAAGGAAAAGACTCTCCCCGTCTCTCGGCTTGGAGAGGAGCGGTGGGGAGGACAGGAACGCCTTTAAGCCGTCGAAAGCCTCCTGGCAGTCGTCCGTCCATGTGAAACCGTTCGCCTTCCGCAGGGCCTTGAAGAAAGGCAAGCACCTCTCTGCCGATCTAGAGAGGAAACGACTCAGCGCCGCTACCCTTCCAGTTAGCCGTTGCACCTCCTTCTTGTTGGGCGGCGGCCTCATGTCAAGTATGGCGCTGATCTTCTCTGGGTTCGCCTCGATTCCGCGCTGGGTCACCATAAAGCCTAGAAATTTACCCGCCGTGACCCCAAAAGCGCACTTCTTAGGGTTCAGCTTGACTTGGAAGCGATGGAGGTTGTTAAAAGTTTCTTCCAGGTCAGAGATGTGGTCAGCAGCACGGGTGCTCTTCGTCAGCATGTTGTCCACATAGACTTCCATGTTCCAGCCGAGCTGGTCATGGAACACCTTGTTCATCAGCCGTTGATAGGTCGCTCCCGCATTCTTGAGGCCGAAAGGCATCACCTTGCAACAGTAAATGCCTTTCTCTGTCACAAAGGAGGTGTGCTCCTCATCGCTGGGATCCATCCTTATCTGGTTGTATCCGGAGAAGGCGTCCATGAAGCTGAGAAGCTCGTGACCGAAGGTGGAATCGACCAGCTGGTCAATTCTTGGCAAGGGGAAGCTGTCCTTTGGGCACGCCTTGTTGAGGTCAGTGAAGTCTATGCATATCCTCCAGCTCTCGTTTGCCTTGCGCACCATGACTACGTTGGCCAGCCAGCTCGGGTAGTGGGCCTCCCGGATGTGGCTAGCGCTGATCAACTTGTTGACTTCTTCATCAATCGCCCTTTGCCGATCGGGGGCAAAGTTCCTCTTCTTTTGACGGATTGGGCAGTGGCGCGGATCGATGTTAAGCTTGTGGGTGATGACTTCTGGAGGGATGCCGGGCATGTCGGACGCTGACCAGGCGAATACGTCTGAGTTAGCCCATAGGAAAGCCAAGAGGCGCTCCCGGTCCTCCAAGGGAAGGAGTCCGCCCACACGGACGGTCCTTGTTGGGTCATCGCTGAGAGGGAAAGTCAGGAGGTGCTCGGCGGGCTCCCCTCCTTTGATGGAATCTCTAGGGTCAGACGCCTCCAGGGCCGGGTCGGCCTCCAGAGGGCTCGACGCTGCATGGTAGCAAGGTAAGACCGGGCTTATCTCCCCACACATTTCTCCAACTCCCTCGCTGGTGGGGAACTACACCAATAGACGTCGGGTGGAGATAACCGCATCCAAAAGATTTAGGCCGGGACGCCCAAGAATGGCGTTGTATGCCAAAGGGACCCTCACAACTAGAAATTTCATGATCACGGTGCTTTGGCATGGCGGGGTTCCGGCCGTCACGGGCAAGGATATTTCGCCCTCGACCCTCACAGAATCCCCGATGAATCCAACTAGCGGGGTCGCCACGGGCTGAAAGGAGTTGTTGGGGAGATTGTTGAGAAATTGTTGTTCCAATCTTATTGATTTTGATGATTACCAAAGCCATGAGTATATTAAAAGATGCAATGAATTTATTTACATGAGCAATGAATTTATTTATCATAATCAATGAGTATGTTAAGTATGACTTTAATCAATTGGAAAGTAGCTTCAAGCTCCATGTTAAGCTTTCAAAAAGAAATTTTTATACTTCATATTTCAATCAATGAGTTTTTGGAACATATCTTGAATTGATTCTTAATGTCAAATTTATTATATTCAAGTCAAAAATTGATTTAAAATTATCTGGAACGAATTTCAAAGTCAATCAGAAAATTCTCTGATTTTTGATACGTTCCGGAGCCGACTCTAGAGTTTCAGAGTCGACTCCACTCAGTATACAGAGATGTCTGTTTGTCTCGAGTCGACCCCTGTGATTTCTCGAGTCGACCCCCGATTTTGTCGAGCCGACTCCATGACTGTGTGAGTCGACTCCGCTCAGACACCAGAGAGTTATTTTTCTGAGCACTTCTCGAGTCGACCCCTTGCTTTTCATGAGTCGACCCCCGACTGTCAGGAGTCGACACCTTATTTTCGTTGAGTCGACCCCTTAACTTTTGATTGTTTCTATTTTTGGCATCGCGTCTTCGAGCCGACTCGCCTAAAGTTGGAGCCGACTCCAACAAATCTGGGCGTGATTTTTTCTGAATGCCAACTCAGCGTCAACGGTAAGATTTTTCAATAACGGCTAGATTTCTTTGTTTCTAACGACTATATTTTTGCAGAGTCTATAAATAGAGAGGCCGTTTTCAAATCAAAAAAATACACACAAATCAAGAGAGAAAAAGAAAGATCTTTTAGAAAAAGAAAAATAGAGCATCATTTGAAAAAATCCGAGATTCAAAAATAGAGTGAAAGAAAAGGTGTGAAATCAAAGGAGACTTCATCTGTGTTCAAGTTCATCAATCCAAGAAAGTTTTAGAAGAAAATCCAAGAGCCACTCAAGATCAAATCAAGAGATTTTCACATTCAAAGAAAGGGAGAGAAAGCTCAAATCAACTCCAACATTCAATCCGTGAAGAATCTGAGCTGAGGCCCGATTCCACACTTCAAAGGAGTTGAGGAAAAGAAGAAAAGAAAAGCCTGCACTCAAATCGGATCTAAACAGGCCTTCTAAACCTTGCTTTTATTTTGAAATATCTGCTCTAAAGGAGCTGTTTTGTATTAAACTCATATTTTATCTTGTGTTTGCTAATTCAATCAGAGGGTTGAATTAGTGGAGGTAGTTACCTCGTCACAAGCTAAGGATAGCTTGTGTGTTGGGTTTTGTGCTGGTGAGCCCGTGTAAAACCGGCTGGGTTCGTTGTGATCCCGGAAAACAACAAGTTTGGGTTGTAAGCTTGTAAAACAACTCGACTGTAATCGAGGAGATTATAGTGTGGACCCAAGTGGAGCTTGGGAGTGGACGTAGGTGTTGGATACACCGAACCACTATAAAATCTTTGTGTTTGCCGTGCTTATTTATCTCTCTCTCTTGCTATCGTGCTTTAACTTGAATTAATTGTTTACATCCTCTCATCAATAGTTTAATTGTTTAAAAGGCTTAATTTTTAAAGAACCCAATTCACCCCCCCTCTTGGGTTGCCATCTGGGCCAACAATTGGTATCAGAGCTTGTGCTCATTAGTTTTTGATTGATCACACGATCAAGAGCTAAAGATCCAAATGGCAACTCAAGTTGGATCATTTTGCTAAGGTCATTCTACAAATAGACCTCCCTTATTTAATGGTTCCAACTATTCATATTGGAAAGCAAGAATGAGGATATTCATTCAAGCTTCTGATTATGAATTGTGGGTGTTATAATTAATGGACCTAGTACACCCACACACTTGTTGATGGCACTATTGTTCCTAAGCCCGAAAGGGATTGGAATGATAATGATAGGAAAATGGCACAGCTCAATGCTAAAGCCATGAATGTTTATATTGTTCTTTAGATGCTAATGAATTTAATCGATCTCTACTGTAATTCCGCAAAGAGATTTGGGATAGATTAGAGGTTACCCATGAGGGTACCAACCAAGTAAAAGAATCTAAATAATATTCTTGTTCATAAATATGAATTATTTAGCATGGAACAAACTGAAACCATAACATGCATGTATACTAGATTTACTGATATTGTAATGGTTTGAAAAGTCTTGGAAAAACCTATACTAATCTGAACTTGTTCGCAAAATTCTTAGGTCACTTCCAAGATCATGGGAAGCCAAGGTGACAGCAATCCAAGAAGCCAAAGGACCTCAACACTTACCCTTGGAGGAGCTTCTTGGATCCTATGACCCATGAATTGACCATGAAGCAACATGTGGAGGAGGATAGCAAAAAGAAGAAGACAATTGCCCTCAAGGCTGCAAAAGTTGAAGATAGCAGCAGCGATGATGATGATGATGATGAGACAGCTCTTCTAGCAAGAAAGTTCAAAAATTCATGAGGAGAAAGAGACCCTTCCACAAAAGAAATTTGGAAATAAGATGGAAGGAGAAAAGAAAAAGATAAGGACAAGGACAAAGAGAAAGACCCCTTGATTGTTATGAATGTAAGAAACCGGGGCATTATAGATATGATTGTCCTCAACTGAAAAAGACTTTCAAGAAAAGAAGAAAGCCTATGTTGCAACTTGGAGCGACAGCGATGAATCTTCTTCGAAGAAGAAGAACAAAAGAGGTTGCCAACATTTGCTTTATGGCAAACGACGAGATGAGGTAAGTTCTGAAAACCCTTGTGATGATTTTGCTTTTGATGAATTATTTGAAGCTTTTAATGAACTTGTAGATGATTTAAAATTTTGAAAAAGAAAAATAAGAAAAATAAAATTAATTAAAGAGAAAAATGAACTTGCAATTAAAGATTCAAAAGATAAAAAGGAAATTTCTTAAAGAAAAGGATGATTTTACTCATGAAATCTAAATCTGAAAACGAAAATTAATAAAGAAAAAGAATCAATTTCTAAAATGAAAATTGAGAAAATGAATCTCTAAAGAAAGAAGTTAAAAAATAAAAGTATTGTTGATAAATTCACTTAAGTTCTACTAAACTAAACATGATTTTAGATAATCAAAAGCATATTTGATAAGGCTGGTTTAGGATATAGACCTAATTTGAAAACAAAAATTTGAAAAATTTTTTAAGCCAAAGTAACATCACTTGTTTTAAATGCAATTTAAAAGGGCATAAATTTTGAATGTAATTTACAAAAACCAAATAAGAATTTAAATAGTAAAGGAAAGAAAATTTGGGTTCCAAAAGGAACAATTTTTTGCTACTAACCATGAAGGACCCAAGAAAGCTTGGGTACCTAAACATAAAGTTATTATTTTGCAGGAATGTCTTGTGGCCAAAAGATCAAAGAGAAAGTGGTATCTTGATAGTGGCTGCTCAAGACATATGACGGGTGACAAGGATCAATTCATCACCC
The DNA here is from genome assembly GCA_900491605.1 of Calamus simplicifolius. Classification (NCBI taxonomy): domain Eukaryota; kingdom Viridiplantae; phylum Streptophyta; class Magnoliopsida; order Arecales; family Arecaceae; genus Calamus; species Calamus simplicifolius. The sequence goes on from UESW01002310.1 coordinate 220,373, forward strand.
TTGAAGAAAAAGAAGGAGGAGTTGTTACATTTGGTGACAATGGCAAAGGCCAAATTATGGGGTTTGGTAAAATTCAAATAACTCCATCCACATATATTGAAATGTACTTTATGTTGATGGTTTGAAGCATAATTAATTAGTATTAGTCAATTATGTGATAAAGGTTTTAAAGTATCATTTGAAACTCTATCTGCACAGTTTCTAATCCCATTGATAATAGCATTGTATTTACTGGTTATAGAATGGCAATGTTTACTTGATTGATTTAGACAATTATCTACAGTAATCATTGCTTAGTTGCTAATAATGCTAATATGAATGAGATTGGTTGGTTATGGCATCGTAGATTAGGTCATGCAAGCACACACCTTATTTCAAAATAATTAAAATGGATTTAGTAAAGGACTTCCAAAATAGATTTTGAAAATAATAAAATTGTGATGCATGTCAATTTGGAAAACAAACTAGAAGTTCTTTCAAATCTAAAAATATTGTTTCAACTTCTAGGCCACTTGAACTACTTCACATGGACCTTTTTGGACCTACTAGAACCACAAGTCTAGGAGGAAAGAAATATGGTCTTGTGATTGTAGATGATTACTCTAGATACACTTGGGTATTGTTTTTAGCTCACAAAGATGAGACTTTCTCGATATTCCTGAAATTCTTTAAGAAAGTCACAAATGAGAAAAACACACCATAGTGTCTCTAAGAAGTGATCATGGAACTGAATTTGAAAATCATTTATTTGAAAATTTTTTGCTGAAAATGGTATTAATCATAATTTTTCTGCACCTAGAACCCCACACAAAATGGTGTAGTTGAAAGGAAAAATAGAACTTTAGAAGACATGGCCCGTACCATGCTATGTGAAAGCAACCTACCAAAGTATTTTTGGGCGGAAGCTATAAACACGGCATGTTACATTTTAAATAGAGCCCTAATAAGACCAATATTAAGAAAACACCTTATGAACTATGGAATAATAGAAAACCAATATAAGTATTTTCATGCATTTGGTTGTAAATGTTTCATTCATAATAATGGTAAAAATAATTTAGGAAAATTTGATGCTAAATCTGATGAAGGAATATTCTTAGGATATTCAACAACTAGTAAAGCATATAGAGTATTTAACAAGAAAACTTTAGTTGTTGAAGAATCCATTCATGTAGTTTTTGATGAATCTTTAGCATCAAGTTCTGAAAAGATTGATGATGAGGAAGATACAAACATAATTGAGAAAGATCTTGAAAAATTAAATATTGATGTATCTTCAGATCATGAACAAGAAGCTAAAGATAA
>UESW01002310.1:228456-245424 GCA_900491605.1 Calamus simplicifolius
AAGACTTCTCCATAACATTTGTAGTAGGATTCTATTCCCTAAGATTGGGAGATTTGATTATGTTCTGAGAGAGATTTTGTAATGGATGCTATAGTGACTGGAAGACCTATCAATCTTCCGAGCATGATAATTTGGTACATTGCTGACTGTGGGAGCAAGAGGAAATCTAGTCTACCCTATGGCATGATATTAACTAAGATCTTTCAAAGCCAAGGGATAATCATTTCCGATAGTGAGCCAATGAGAAATTTAAGACACACTGATTACTATAGTTTGGCACTATTCATAGAATGGGATTTGTGAAGAAGGATGGCAGATGGGAAAGGAAAAGTATGTTGGAAGATAGAGCCGCTGATGTTGAGGCACCTGGACCGTCAGTTAGACATTCATCTCCTGTACCTCCTAGCTCTTCTGTTCCAGTTCCGGCCCCTTCTCCTGCTCCGATGGTTGATCAGTCATCTTCTTCATCAGTCGGTTTTTCAGATCTTCAGTTAATGCAGCTCAAGAGTCTTCTTGATGATCAAGAGGATAAATTGAAGACTGAGTTTGACAACAAATTCATGAATCTTAAAGAAACTCTTTATTCATTAGATGATCGGATCACCAAGATTGAATCTACTCTTAGCTCCTCTACTGAGTCTTTAAGTGGTGATCTAAAGAATATTTTTGAAGAACTTAAAGACATCTGTGGAGATGGTGAGACCTATGCAAAGTGCAATGCTGAACTTCAAGACAAGATTTTAACTGCTTGTACTTTTGTAGATGAAAGACTGAAAGATTATGTTAAGATTCAAACTGACGGAATGAAGAACATTATAGATCACTTAACAAGGATTGTAAGGACACATTTTTGATGTAATAGATGTTTAGTCTTTGCAATGTAATGAAATTTATATTATGTTTTACATTTTGATACAATGATGTAATGAAAAGTCAGTTTTGAATGTTCAATGTAATCTGAGTTTGAATGTACTTCTCCTATTATCAATGAATCTCAGTTCTTGTTAAAACATATCTTAAATCATGAATGTGATTATGTTTGATGCTTCTCTACCTTTTTGTTGATAACAAAAAAGGGGGAGAGTTTATACATAACTGTATATGCATGGGAGAAATTAAACGAATGTTATTATATATGCATATAATAAATAATTGAATGAATGAGATAAAAGGAAGTAATAATTAAACATTACACATACAGTGAATGAATGAAAAAGCAATTTAGATGAAAAGGCTGAATTTTGACATTAAATTGTGTATAAGCTTAAATTGAATGAATGGAATATTTATTTGAGTTTCATAGGGGAGCTACCTCATTCAAGCCTAACTATGAAAATAAAATAAATTCTTTAATCAATCATGCATATACTCAATGTTTTTGTCATCATCAAAAAGGGGGAGATTGTTGGGGAGATTGTTGAGAAATTGTTGCCCCAATCTTATTGATTTTGATGATTACCAAAAGCCATGAGTATATTAAAAGATGCAATGAATTTATTTACATGAGCAATGAATTTATTTAGAATAATCAATGAGTATGTTAAGTATGACTTTAATCAATTTGAAAGTAACTTCAAGCTCCATGTTTAAGCTTTCAAAAAGAAATTTTTATACTTCATATCTCAATCAATGAGTTTTTGGAACATTTCTTGAATTGATTCCTAATGACAATTTTATTGTATTCAAGTCAAAAATTGATTTAAAATGAATCTGGAATGAATTTCAAAGTCAATCAGAAAATTCTCTGATTTTTGATACGTTCCGGAGCCGACTCTAGAGTTTCAGAGTCGACTCCACTCAGTATACAGAGATGTCTGTTTGTCTCGAGTCGACCCATGTGATTTCTCGAGTCGACCCCCGATTTTGTCGAGCCGACTCCATGACTGTGTGAGTCGACTCCGCTCAGACACCAGAGAATTGTTTTTCTGAGCACTTCTCGAGTCGACCCCTTGCTTTTCATGAGTCGACCCCCGACTGTCAGGAGTCGACACCTTATTTTCGATGAGTCGACCCTTTAACTTTCTGAATATTTCTATTTTTGGTATCGCGTCTTCGAGCCGACTCGCCTAAAGCTGGAGTCGACTCCAACAAATCTGGGCGTGATTTTTCTGAATGCCAACTCAGCGTCAACGGTAAGATTTTTCAATAACGGCTAGATTTCTTTGTGTCTAACGACTATATTTTTGCAGAGTCTATAAATAGAGAGGCCGTTTTCAAATCAAAGAGAGAGATACAAATCAAGAGAGAAAAAGAAAAATCTTTCAGAAAAAGAGAAAAACAGAGCGTCATTTGAAAAATCCGAGATTCAAAAATAGAGTGAAAGAAAAGGTGTGAAATCAAAGGAGACTTCATCTGTGTTCAAGTTCATCAATCCAAGAAAGTCTAGAAGAAAATCCAAGAGCCATTCAAGAGCAAATCAAGAGATTTTCAACATTCAAAGAAAGGAAGAAAAAGCTGAAATCAACTCCAACATTCAATCCGTGAAGAATCTGAGCTGAGGCCCGATTCCACACTTCAAAGGAGTTGAGGAAAAGAAGAAAAGAAGAAAAGCCTGCACTCAAATCAAATCTAAACAGGCTCTTCTAAACCTTGCTTTTATTTTGAAATATCTGCTCTAAAGGAGCTGTTTTGTATTAAACTCATATTTTATCTTGTGGTTTACTAATTCAATCAGAGGGTTGAATTAGTGGAGGTTGTACCTCTTCACAAGCTAAGGTTAGCTTGTGTGTTGGGTTTTGTGCTGGTGAGCCCGTGTAAAACCGGCTGGGTTCGTTGTGATCCCGGGAAAACAACAAGTTTGGGTTGTAAGCTTGTAAAACAACTCGACTGTAATCGAGGTGATTATAGTGTGGACCCAAGTGGAGCTTGGGAGTGGACGTAGGTGTTGGATACACCGAACCACTATAAAATTTTGTGTTTGCCGTGCTTATTTATCTCTCTCTTGCTATCGTGCTTTAACTTGAATTAATAGTTTGCATCCTCTCATCAATAGTTTAAATTACATTAAAAGGCTTAATTTTTTAAAGAACCCAATTCACCCCCCCTCTTGGGTTGCCATCTGGGCCAACAGGAGTCAACAGATAAACCCATCCGAACAAAGGCGTCGTAAGTAAGGATATCAGCTGAGCTGCCACTATCAACTAAAATTCTTTTTACAGGGTGTTTGGCGATCGTCATAGCGACGACTATGCCTTCATTATTTATATTTTCCATTACAACAGTCTCCCTCCGGGGCATTACATTATTTGGAGCATCCTCCCCCCTCGGCCGCTTGGACGCCGAGGCTGACCCCCAGGACACCATCCCGACAGTCCGCTCTGTGGGAGTGTTGTCGACGGCGGCTTGAGCTGGTGGAGGCCCCATGATGGCCGGCAGCGGCTGTGGCATCTTCTGGACGTACTTGCTGAGGTAGCCCCATTGGATGAGCTCCTCGATAGCTCGTTTCAAACTATAGCAGCTGTCGGTGTCGTGGCCGTAGTCCCAGTGGAATCGACAGTAGCGACTTCTGTCGCGGGATACACCCTTCTTTATGGGGGGAGGACGTTGGAGGTAGGGCTCGCCCTCGATCTCCATCAGAATGTGTGATCGAGGGGCGAGGAGAGGAGTGAGCTTACCCTCGTCGGGGACAGGGCTCCGGCGCCTGTTGTCGGACCGACGAGGTGGGTTGGGTCGGCGATGTCGAGGGGGTCCGTTTGGCTCAGGGCGAGCGGATTTGTGGCTGGAGCCCTTCAAAGACTCCCGGCAAGTGAGGTCGGCTTCATCTGCCCGGATGTACTTTTGGGCCCGGAGGAGGAGGTCGGAGTAAGAGCTCGGGGGCTTCTTGTCCAAGGAGAAGGTGAAGCAGGACGGAAGGAGTCCCCGCTTCAGCGCCAGAGTGGCCACCGCATCATCGAGATGGTAGACCTCGAGGGCGGCGGTTTTGAATTAGGACACAAAGTCCCGCAGGGACTCCCCTTCCTTCTGGCGGACGGAGAAGAGGTTGTTCGCCACCCTTGGGATCCGGCGGCAGGCATCAAAGTGGGCCAGGAATGCCCTCTCCAGCTCCCGGAAGGAGCCTATGCTGTGGGAGGACAGGCGTGAATGCCACGCATGGGCGGCCTTCCGCAGGGTCGCAGGAAGGCCTTGCAGAGAAGGGCGTCTGAGGCGCCCTGGACTTGCATCATGGCCTTATAGCTCTCGAGTGGTCGAGAGGGTCGGTTGTACCATCGTACGGGTCCACCTGGGGGAAGCGGAACCTGGAGGGAACCAGTTCCTCCAGGATGCGGCGGGTGTAAGGAGGACGAGTGTCAAACTCTTCCTCCGGCTGGTGGTTTGTCTTCCTAGTGAGCTCGTCGAGGCGCCGGTTGTACTCCTCCAGGCGTTCCTTCGCCTGGCGGTTGATCGTCGGAGCCCTCCGGGATGGCTCAGAGGAAGAAGAAGAAGAAGAAGCAGAAGATGGAGACGGGAGTCGGGACTTCCGCCTGGGCTCCTCGTGATGATGTGGCTTAGGAGGAAGCTCGCTGGGGCCATGGCCAGGGGATCGTGGCTGCTTGAAGGGCTCGCGGCGAGGCTTCCTAGGGGAAGCTTGACGTCGGCCAGTCCCCCGGCGGGGAGAGCCTCCTCTCGCCGACTGCTGGCTGGCAGGGAGAGCAGTCTGGTGTTGGGTGGCCACGGACTGCTGCTGTTGGAGTCCGTGGACCATGGCAGTGAGATTCTGAACTTGCTGGGAGAGGGTTGCCAGTTGCTCTGCCGTTTGGAGGGTGGCGTCCAGCGGCGGGCTGGCGACCAGAGGGCTGGCAGCGGGGGGATTGGCCTCCTGCTGCCCAGCTGGCGGGACGAGCCCAGCCGGACAGCTGACAAAGGCATCCCGAGCTCGCGTTACCACCATGGCTTCTGGGAGAAAAAGAGGGGACAAAGGATGTAGCTCCGGGAGATCGTTAGCTACTTTTTCTTAGCGCTCCTCCTTCCTGGCACGCCAATCTGATGACGCTCGATCATCCCTCCTGGACGTCGGGAACGGAGGCTCTTCTTCTTCACCGGATCGCCTGCAAAGAAGTCCCAAGACCGGAGATGGTTCTCCGGTGGGACCCTCCAATGCCCAAGTTAGTGACAGAGGTCACAGCAGAGAAGGAGCTCGAGAGAGCTCTTGAGGAGGGAGAGGTCTCAGAAGGATCAGGTAGTTCCTTTGAGAGTTAGGGCATCTAGTGTGTAAAATGTGCGTTATTATGCCTTACCCGATTCTCGACGTAGTTTACCCTTTTATGGGGGGTGATGCTGGCACGATCATGTGAGTCTGCGTCCCATCAGCCGGCGGGGCCATTGGATTGTCGGATCTGGTGCTATCGGGCGGCGCATGTTGGCACTGCGGCGCGCATCGATGCTATCGGGTGGCGTACGTCGGGCGCTGTTGGGCGGTGCGCGTCAGAGGAACGGATTCTTAAGCTGCTGGGGCTGATATGGCGGGAACCGGGGGTCCCGTCTTGTCGGGGCCGAGCTAGGTCGACCTGAGATGGCTGAGGCCTATCCCTCCGGCAAGGCAGTGCCGTGGTGGGGCCGAATCGGCGGACAGGAGTCGCCGGGGCCGAGTCGGGCCGGCCGGGGATGGCCTTGGCCGACTCGGCGGGACTGGAGACGCCGGGGCCGAGTCGGGCCGGCTTGGGATGGCCTTGGCCGACTCGGCGGGACTGGAGACGCCGGAGCCGAGTCGGGCCGGCCTGGGATGGCCTTGGCCGACTCGACAGGACTGGAGACGCCGTGGCCGGCTAGCAACGTGCCGAGGACGGCTAGCTTGGAGATGCTGGGGCCGAGTCGGGCCGGCCTGGGATGGCCTTGGCCGACTCGGCGGGACTGGAGATGCCGGGGCCGAGTCGGGCCGGCCTGGGATGGCCTTGGCCGACTCGGCGGGACTGGAGACGCCGTGGCCGGCTAGCAACGTGCCGGGGATGGCTAGCTTGGATACGCCAGGGCCGGCTAGCAACGTGCCGGGGCCGGCTAGATTGGAGACGCCGTGGCCGGCTAGCAACGTGCCGGGGACGGCTAGCTTGGAGACGCCGGGGCCGGCTAGCAACGTGCCGGGGCCGGCTAGATTGGAGATGCCGGGGCCGGCTAGCAACGTGCCGGGGCCAGCTAGATTGGAGACGCCGTGGCCGGCTAGCAACGTGCCGGGATGGCTAGCTTGGAGATGCCGGGGCTGGCTAGCAATGTGCAGGGGCCGGCTAGATTGGAGACGTCGTGGCCAGCTAGCAATGTGCCGGGGCCGGCTAGATTGGAGAGGCTGTGGCCGGCTGGCAACGTGCTGGGGCCGGCTAGATCGGAGAGGCCGTGGCCGGCTGGCAACGTGCCGGGGACGGCTAGCTTGGAGACGCTGTAGCCGGCCAGGGATGTGCCGGGGCCGGTGAGCTTGGAGAGGCCGGCCTTGGCGGGTGTCGGCCTTTGGTGTGCCGGCCTTGGGGGCCGACGCTAGAGCCTGTCGTCCTTTGGCCAGCGCCGGAAGCCGACGCTGGAGGCCAACGCTGGAGCCGACGTTGGAGGCCGACGCTGGAAGCCGACGCTGGAGCCGATGTTGGAGGCCGACGCTGATGCCGATGCTGGAGCCGCCATTGGAGTCCGTCGGCCTTTGGCTAGCGTTGGGGGCTGTCGCTGGAGGCCGTCGCTGGAGGCCGTCGCTGGAGGCCGTCGCTGGTGTTAAAGTCTGGGCCTTTAGGGCCGTCCAAAAATTTCATTTTCCATGGGGTCAACCGCCCCATCAAAAATCATAAAAAGAGATAAAGAATATTTTTAAACTAAAAAAAGAGCAGACTAGCTATCTCAAAGCCCAGATTCATTTATATGGTATGTTGGATTTTTATTCCAACATTGGGCTTATATGTGAAATAATTATGTGTTACGGACGATCAAATAAGGTTAAGCCCAATTAAAAGTGATCAGCTGAGGTTTTAGTGATTTGGGCTTTAATGTATCTGATTAGGTGTGGCCCTTTAATGTGTAGAGACCTAAGGAGTTATTTCTATTTTTATGATGGGCTAAAATAGAAATACTAAAAATAATGATAAAATTATCTATATATAGTGGTTATGGTCCCTGGATTGCACGTACGACCTTCTTCTCTGAATTCCATCATCAGAAATAATAGCCTAGAAAAAATTCTAAGGGCTCTCTGGGAGTACGTGTTGATCTGGAAGGCCAACCGCAGGGCTCTGGAGAGCAATCAAGCAATATGGATTTAGGTACGCTTCCGTTTATCGATTATGGATTCTTGACGATTAAACATGAATGATTCTTGGGTTTCATGGTGATGGTCTTCACCAAAAGGTTCGGATCTAATTTCTAACAATTGGTATCAGAGCCCTATTCATGTTGAATCGTTTAGAAAATTTTTGGTTATATGCATTGATATTTGTATTTGTGCATATGACTTCTTTGGTTTTATTCAACAACCGTGAGATAAACATTCATTAGTTTTTTATTTTGATGCCAATGATATTTTTAATATCTGTAGATCCAGATTTTTAAATAAAAGTCATAGTGCATCAAAATAATTATGAATTTTGATGTTAAAAGCGAAAGATATTTGCTGCATCGTAAGTCTTACGCGGTCTTCATTTTAAGAGACAGATCAGATAACTTTTATCTGATAAGATAAAGTTAAATTTTTGATAAAATATTTAATTTATTTTAAATAAAAGAATACATATTTTGATGAAAATTATGGGATAAGTATGAAATTCGGAATAAAATTTAAGCGGCGGGCTTTCGCTCGGCTTCGATCTACATGTGGAGGAGGATGTCCTCCAACATGATCATGTGAAGATCTTGGAAAGGAACGGGGTAGTCAAGCAAAGAATTTTTTTTTTTAAAGTTCAATCAAACAATTTGCGGTTCTAGGCCTTCCGGTTGTGTGAGCCAGGGGAGCGTGAGGGCTCTGGCCTTTCGGCGCCAGTGGGATTTGAGGTTCGGTGGTGCGAGCCAGGGAGCGTGAGCGCTTTGGCCTTTCGGCGCCAGCGGGATTTGAGGAATTTGGCTGTTAGTCTTTACTACGGGAAAATCTTTAATGAAAATCAGTTAACATGGAACTCCCCTCCACTGTTGGAAACAAGTTCCGTTAAGTGGTGTTGCGGGAATTTCATGGGGCATTGGGATATGGAAGACCCATGTTTCATGTGAATAAAACTAACGTGCTAATCTATTTCCACTTTTTGTTGGGAAGAATTGGATGGGAATCTGGATGAAAATCTAGAAAATCTTTTCAAAAATCTGGTGATTAGATATCTTAAAGGATAAAGGAAATACGGAAAAAATCATGGGAATAACAAACTTGGGCGTTGGAGTTGTATGAAGGGTTAAGATTGCAATTAACCGCTTTATGGCCTCTTGCAACTTTTTTGGGCTTTTAGCGCCTCAGACCGGATAAGGAAGGAACGGCTGGTAGGAATTGTTTTTTATTGGGACCATACTCCAAGGGGAGTTAGGTATGGGACCAAAGGGGAGCATTTAATGCATAGAATCTTATCTAATGCATGACATTTAATGCATGGAAGGGGATAACATTTATGAATAATTAATGCATGAATTTTGGACTACCTTTGGCAATATTTTCGGGCTTTCATTAAAAATTATTATTTTTAATTTTGTAAGCATGAGCAACCTCCTTCCATATGGTTTAATTGGTTCCATAAAGTAAAGCTTTATCCATTAGGATAAATTATTTTTCTGTTATAAAGATTGAGTTGGAACCACAAAATAACATATCCTTATTTTTTAAAGAGGTTTAATCAAATTTAAATTAATGGTATTTTTATGCCTAATAAATTTGTCCATCGTTTGAAATTGAACTAATTGAAACAAGATATCACCAAAGTGACCTCTCTTGTGTAGATGGCTCATGAAGGATGTTGGATGTTGTGTATGTGTATATTTCATGCGGGTATTAATCGGCTCTAAGGAAGGTTAATGCCTGACCGAACTACACATATGTGTGATGGTAAACACGTAACCTTTATAAGGATTTACATGTGAGTAATAAGTCAATCCAAAGATAGATTTATTATTTGACATGCATTATTGTTAGTGTTTGATCATTACAACAAGAGTACCACTAGTAGTTAAAATTACTGTCCAAAGACTTGATATTAATGTTGCATTAGTTATCTTGAGATGAGATTACCATTAATTTGAATTTATTGTATTGGTGTTAATTATTTATATGAGCATGTTAATTTATGTATTGCTTTTATTTTATAGCTAATGTTACTAATATTTCTGCTAACCTCAATCAGTGTTGGTCCTTAATGGTAATAACTTCAAGGGCAAGGATAAAGGCAAGAAAATAAAATATAAGGCTGCTAAGGGTCCAGCAAAGAAGAAACAAAATTAGGATAAAGATAGTTGTTTCTTCGGTAATAAGTCTGGACACATTAAGAAGAAATATTCTAAATTTCATGCATGGCATGAAAAGAAACATACATTTCTTAATATGGTCTGTTCTGAAGTAAATATAGCTTTAGTACCTAGAAACACTTGGTGGTTAGATTCTGGTGCTACTACTAATATCAGTGTTTCAATGAAGGGTTACCTAAGCTACTGAAGGCCAACTGATGCTGAAAGATGCATTTATATGGGAGATGGCAAGTCGGTAGATGTGGAGGCAATTGGGCATTTTAGATTGTTATTAAGTTCTGGTTATTATTTGGATTTGAAAGACACTTTTGTAGTATCATCTTTTAAACGAATTTGGATTCTATTTCAGCTTTGGACAAATTAGATATTGTTGTTCATTTGGAAATAGTCAGTTTAGTCTTTCATTAAATTCAAATATTATTGGAACTGGTTCTCTTATGGTGTATGACAATCTATATTTGCTTGATACTGTTGCTTCTTATAATGAAACCCTGAATATGGAATTAAGAGGTACTAAGCGTAAAATTTGCAATGAAAATTCAGGAACATTATGACATAAGCGATTAGGTCACATCTCTAGAAATAGAGTTGAACGACTTGTGTCAGATGGAATTTTGGATTCTTTTGATTTTACAGACTTTAATGTCTGTGTTGATTGCATTAAGGGAAAACATACCAAAACAAAGAAATTGTGTGCATATAGAACTATGAAAGTCTTAGAGTTGATACATATGGACATTTGTGGACCATTTCCTACACCTTCTTGGAATGTCAACAATATTTTGTATCATTTATAGTTGATTATTTAAGATATGCATACCTATTTCTTATTCATGAAAAGTCCCAAGTTTTGGACATGTTCAAATCATTTAAAACTGAAGTTGAGCTTCAACTCAACAAAAGGATTAAAGGAGTCAGATCTGACCGTGGTGGTGAATATTACGATAGATATGATGGATCAGGTGAACAACGTCCAGGACCATTTACCAGATACCTAGAGAAGTGTGGAATTATCCCACAATACACCATGCCAGGGTCACCTAGCATGAATGGTGTAGCTGAAAGACGAAACATAACTCTTAAGGATATGGTAAGGAGTATGATTTGTCATTCTACCTTACCAGAGTCACTCTGGGGAAAGGCACTAAAGATAGCAGCCTACATTCTGAATACAGTACCAACTAAAGTAGCTGTCAAAACACCTTATGAGCTTTAGATAGGACGGAAGCCTAGTCTAAAGCATTTTCATGTTTGGGGATGTCCAGCTGAGGCAAGGCCTTATAGGCCATATGAAAAGAAATTGGACTCCAGAATAGTGAGCAGCTATTTTGTTGGGTATTCTGAGCGATCCAGGGGTTTCAAGTTTTATGATCCCAAATCAAGGATAATTTTTGAGACAGGAACTACAATGTTCTTTGAGGATATTGAGTTTGGGGGGAGAAATAAAGTTAGAGACTTTGTCTTTGAGGAGGAATTGGAACCTACAACTCTTGTTGAAGAGCAGCTAGTTCCTATTCCTATAATTGCTTTTGATAATGATCAAGTTACAATTCCAGAACAACAAGAAATTGTTGTTCAACCCTCAGAGGTACAAACTCAATAACCTCAAGAATAAGTGCCTTTGTGGCGATCCACTAGAGAAAGGAAGAATGCTATTCCAGATGATTATATAGTGTTTCTTCAGGAACATAAGGAAAATAATGGCATGATGGAAGATGATCCTGTCAACTTCCTTCAAGCCATACAAGGTTCCAATTCAGAAAAGTGGATTGAAGCAATGAAAAAGAGTATAAGTCTATGCAAGACAATAAAGTTTGGAAACTTGTCCCATTACTAGAAGGTGTGAAACCCATTGGTTGCAAATGGATTTTAAGACCAAATGGGATTCAAAGGGTAATGTGGAAAGGTATAAAGCTGTCTTGTGGCTAAAGGCTATACTCAAAAGGAAGGGATTGACTTTAAAGAGACCTTCTCTCTAATTTTATCGAAGGACTCTTTTAGGACAATCATGGCTCTTATTGCACAGTATGATATGGAACTCCATCAAATGGATGTCAAGACGGCGTTTCTCAATGGAGACATTGATGAGACAATTTATATGGTGCAATCAAAAACTTTGTGTCAGGAGACCCAAAGAAAATTGTTTGCAAATTGACAAAATCTATTTATGGGTTAAAGCAAGCTTCTCATCAATGGTAACACAAATTTCATCAAGTAATTCTCTCATTTAATTTTGAAGTGAATGCAGTTGATGATATGTATATCATAAGTTTAGTGGGAGTAAATACATTTTTCTGGTTTTGTATGTGGATGACATTTTGCTTGCCATAAATGATATAGGCATGTTGCACGAAACCAAGAGATTTCTATCAAGCAATTTTCAAATGAAAGATCTTGGTGATGCCTCCTTTGTATTGGGAATCCAGATACATCGAGATCGTTCTCAGGGTATCCTTGGATTATCACAAAGGAGCTATATCGATAAAGTACTTAAGAGATTTGGCATACAAAATTGCAAATCAGGTGATACCCCTGTCGCTAAAGGAGATAAATTCAGTATTAATCAGTGCCCAAAAAGAAACCTTGAAGTTGAAGAGATGCAGAAGATTCCTTATGCTTCGGTTGTTGGGAGTCTAATGTATGCTCAAGTTTGTATTCGTCCGGATATTGCGTACATTATTGGAGTGTTAGGCAGATATTTAAGCAACCCAGGTATGGATCACTGGAAAGCAGCCAAAAGGTTATAAGATATCTGAAAAGAACAAAAGATTACATGCTCACTTATAGGAGATCAGATCATTTTGAGATCATTAGCTATTCTGACTCCGACTTTGCGGGATGCCAAGATAGTAAAAGATCCACTTCGGGCTATGTATATCTATTAGGTGGTGGGGCTATTTCTTGGAGAAGTGCAAAATAGACACTCATAGCTTCTTCTACCATGACAGCAGAATTTATAGCATGTTATGAAGCATCCAATCATGGGATATGGCTGAAAAATTTCGTCACTGGGCTGCGCATATTGGAAGGAATTGAAAGACCGCTAAAGTTATTTTGTGACAAAAGTTAGCCGTATTGTATTCCAACAACAATAGGAGCTCAATCAAGTCAAAGCATATTGACATCAAGTTCCTGGTTGTAAAGGAAAGAGTAAAGAGTGGTCAGATTTCTATAGAGCATATAGGGACAAACTCCATGTTGTAGATCCCTTACAAAGGATGTGCCGCCCAAGGTCTTTCATGAGCATACTGCTCACATGGGCGTTATAGAGAATGATGATGCTTAGATTCAGTGGGAGTTTGTATTGCTTCTATTTTATGCTTTATGTTTGGTTTGAACATACTTATGTGTTTGGATATTTTCTGATAAAAAATAAAGTATTTCATTCAGTTCAGTACACTCTGTACAATTATGTTAAAGTTTTAATCTCACTCAAGTTTAAGAAGGACCAGTTAGAAATAGGCATGTTAAGATCATATTACATGTAACTTTCATGCTACACATCCACATCATGATCCATGTCATTCAGTTGTATCAACATACGTGACCATTGAGGGGTCGAGTTATGATAGATATAATAAAGACCGCTTTAATCCTATTGGTATGGTTGATGGACCAGATTGATTATATATACATTTCAGTAATGACAGTAAAATTGAGCTCATTTATTTTTGCAACATAATTATAAGGCTACACATATAGCCCAATGGGAGATTATTGGATTTTTAATCCAACATTGGGCTTATATGTGAAATAATTATGTGTTGCGGACTATCAAATAAGGTTAAGCCCAATTAATGGTGATCAGCTGAGGTTTCAGTGATTTGGGCTTTAATGTATCTGATTAAGTGTGGCCCTTTAATGTGTAGAGACCTAAGAGGTTATTTCTATTTTTATGATGGGCTAAAAAGAAATACCAAAAATAATGATAAAATTATCTATATATAGCGGTTATGGTTTGGATCGCACATATAACCTTCTTCTCTAAATTTCATCATCAGAAAGAATAGCCTAGAGAAAATTCTAAAGGGCTCTCTGCGAGTACGTGTTGATCTGGAAGGCCAACCGCAGGGCTCTAGAGAGCAATCAAGCAATATGGATTCAGGTACGCTTCCGTTTATTGATTATGGATTCTTGATGATTAAATATGAATGATTCTTGGACTTTACGGTGATGATTTTTTACCAAAAGGTTCGGATCTAATTTTTAACATGGTATACCTCACGTCCCATATAATCGATTAGCGCCAGAGCAAGCTCTTAGCCGCGAACTGGTTAGCCTCCGATGCATTCGTAATAACGTGGAACCCAGGCCAATTCACTCGATTGCTGGTGTCAGCCCCCGGACCCTGGTTCTGGTACTCCCCATGGAATAAAGTACGTACTTGAACTATCCTGCCCTGGCCAAGCGAGCCACCCGGCCGGATGGACCAGGCTATCTAATTCCGTCGTCATGAATACCGTCCTCGCGTGTTGCTTCCACGGCCGACCGAGATAGGTTTGGACCGAGCCCTGCACCGGCTTGAGGTCCGGTGCAGCCGTGACCACTGAATCAGTGATCGATATCACGGTGCTCTCATTTGCGTCGCTGCGCCATGGGCAGTCACCGTGTTCTCTTGGCCGGTTGCGGGCTTTCTGACGTAAATGTTGCAGTTTTGAAACACGGCAATAGAATCGCCAAAGATGAAGTCGATCGTGCCGTAGATGTCGCAGTTGAGATAGAATTGGCGCTGCGATAACGCGCACAGGGTGTCCTGGTTGACAAGAAGGCAACTGCCTGATTCTTGTCGGGCCCGCTGTGTCTCGAAGGTCAGGTCTCGAGCGATGAAGCCATCCCCGGTGACCACTGAGATCATCATCAGCAGGGTCGATATATAAGAAAACAGGGTTAGAAAACATATATAGGAAACATTTGTCAGGTCAGCGAATACTTTGATCATCATAATCTAGTAATGACAGTAGAATATATATATATATATATAATTCTACTGTCCATTACTAGATATATAGAGAGAGAGAGAGAGAGCGAGAGAGAGAGAGATGAAAACGAACTCACTGAAAGTTGTACTTTGACGCGTTGAATAGCCGTCCTTAACGCTTCTACTACCAGTAATGACAGTAGAATCTTTTCCATCTCCGAATGATGTCGTGACATTCTCTTGGTAGATACCAGCTTTGACATGGATCACAAATCGTGATTGGCCATCACTTTTCTGTGTGGCAGCCGCAATGGCTTCTGAAACGGTTTCGTAGTCTCCAGAACCGTCTTTGGCCACCACAAGGTCGGCTTCACTGTTGATGACTCGGTAAGTTTACGATCAGTGGCAGATATCCACTCTGGGAATATTCCTTTAGAGAGTGGCAGCCGACGATCGCTGCCTAACTTGTGTGGTGACATTGCCTTGTTGACGGCTAGGGCATTGCTCAGCAACTCTGACATGTTAAATAAGTTGAAGAAGGGTGACCCCAGGGGGAACGAAGAACCAAGAAGCTGATTAAAACCATCTTGGCACATGATCTGTAGGTTGGCCATTGCCGCACTTAGCCATGTCTGAGAGTCATCGTTTGATCGAGCGATTAAGTTGGTCAATGGTGTCCTCACTGAAGGGTCAAGTTACGGAAGCTGGACGGGGTCTTCGCTTGGGCAACCAGAAGGCTAGTAGTGCTCATGGCCACGGAATTGCACACATGAGGATGAGGAGTTTGGCTGCATGATAATATTGGGTCGCCCGTTGCCACCCCAAAGGCCATAAAGAGCGAGAGGGCAAGGAAACGTGCCATCAGCTCTCCCATCACGATAAAGCAAAGCGTGGGAATGATTGATGGCTCCTGATAATCTTGCAAGATTGTCATATTTAATTTATCTTAATAATGTTAACACAGATTCCCATTAATGCAAATCATATTTGCCACAAATCTTTTTTAATTTTTTAAAAAAACTACCTTTTTTTTTGAAAGGATTAATTCTACTCAACCTTTCAGAGCTATGGAGTATTTGCATGTTGCCTATTAATCTAAAAAAATTATAATTAATCCTCTAATTATGATTTAATTTATACTTCAACATTGCCATTTGAAAAGGTGTTAATCAAAGTTGGTTTAATTAAAATTTATTTAGAGTTACCAAAGAGTAGTCACATTTGAAAAGGTGTTAACTTTTCATTATGATTTACCAAACGTGTTAAATCATAATTATGGGGTCAATTGCAAAACTTTTAATTTAGAAGGACAAGTGCAAATACCCCCATAGTTCAAGAAGATTAATTAGAATTAACCCAATTTAAATATTCTAGTATAAAACAAGAGAGTCTTTGTAAAATTATTTTAGAAATAACATATAATTAAATAATGTAAATATTTTACATATTTAATAACATCTAAATAATATAAATGATTAATATATTAGTCAATAATATTATTTAAATATAATATTTATATTATTAAATTAGTTAAAATTATAATATAAATACTTTTAAATATATTATAAAATATTTATATGAAAGTGAAGAGTATAATTTAATATTACCAAACTTTGGTGATCTCATACACTTATTTCTTTGATGAGAATCAGATTACCATAGTTTATGGTTATTTTATGTTATTGAGAATCAAATATTAATGTTTAAGTTATCATGTTTAATTGCCAAACATATGATAATTTGTATGATAATACCATGGATCAAATGCCCCTAAACAGTGAGAGTAGCTGAAGTTTGGAGAAAAGGAATCAAGATCAAGCAATATATTATATGATTTTTCCTTCAAGACTTTGCAACTTGAAATATGGATAGAACAAAAGGCATGTAGTTGTACTTTTAAGAAATTAATATTGCACAAAATGGCAAAAGGCAATGTCCAAATTTCCCACACTTATTCTTTTATATTTATTTTGAGAGTTCCTTGATTCCCCTTCTCTAGTTGTTTATAATTCCATTTCTTTTAATGGAAAAGTTTTTTCAATCTTTGAAAATGTTGCATCATCTTCTCTAAAAAATGAAACTTCTATCAAAAGAACCAATCTTAACAAAAAAAAAAAAAAAGATGACTTCTCTAAATCTAAATATATGAGCTGTTTTTATGAAAAATTCTAAAGTAAAAAAGAATTCTGCCAGACCAATTGGATTGAAATAAGGTTCAAAGTAATGCATGCAATAGTCCTTTAATTAATTTGCCAAATTGGTGAATCATGAGAAGTATGCTGAGCGTCAATAGCAAAAAGTTGTTTTAGCATCCATAAATCAAATAAGAAACCAAACTCCAAGTGCAGAAGCCCTCCCTAATTTATGGTAGCTACAATTATGCGCTAATTTGTACCATATAAGTTCTATACGGAAATGATAAACATTTTGCAATCTCGATCTATTTGAAGAGTTTTAAAACAAGAATTAAGTTCCTATACGAGCCTTTTGTTCTTTTAAGAGCCCCTAATTCTTTTTCTTTTAAGAGGAATGGCAGGTTACCTTAACGAAAATTTATTTTATTAAAATAATCAAGTGTCAACAAAAATTACCGTAGGCAAGAATTATCAAAATGCAACCCACTCTAGCAAGGAATCTGTGATTTTATGTAAAATTGTCTTCAAAGAATTGGACCT